>JARQOD010000192.1:130465-192203 GCA_033576555.1 Oophaga sylvatica | reverse complement strand
GGGTTAGACCTTATTTTCTTCACATCCGGCTCACTGTGGGGGTTATACAATTCTTTTATTCCATCTTGATCTGGAACTTATTAACATGTCATCCAAAATTTTAATTCCCCTCGGGCCCCTGTTTCCTCAGGTGGTCCTCAAGTATGTGACTATGTGATAACCCAGCATAAATTCCATAAGTCAGATACCAGGGCTGACTTGACCTCCCCTGGATTCAGTGCCCTTAAATAGGTTATTGTTCATGCAGCATGAGGAAACCTCTCCTCGGCCAGGCTTTGGGGAACCTCTTCAGAACAATTACTTTTTCCCCTGCCCCTTTTTAAGTGGGGTCCCCCCCCGGGGTCCCCCCCAAATTGTAACAGGGCCAGGCAGGTGGGGGCATGGTTCCCGAGAACACCATCCTCGTCTCCCAACTACCGCAAAGAAATGTATCTTTATACGGTCATATCATATCATCCATTATGATTGTTTCATCATTATCATATAAGCATCCTCATAAGGTATATCATTATCATGATATCATTATCATTATCAATATTATCATGGTATCATTTTATCACAAGTTTAAGGCCCCCTAGTTTTGGTTCCCCCCTGGGATCCCCCCCCTAGTGGAGCTTCATCCATGCCATCAGAAACTTTTTCCCCCAGAGATCCTTACCCCGGGGAAAGTCATTACCCAATATAACGGGGTGACCGGGTTTTTCATCCCCCCTTTCATATGAAACCCCCCCGAGTTTGGGGCCCAAGCCCACGGCAGTCTTGGTTGACTTTGGTGTCTTATGGATGTACCCCATCAGGTGCTTATCAGGGAGAAGTCCCTATCATCAGGCGGTCACATATGGAAGTCACTGGACTTCTGAGTAAGGGCCTGGCTGGGCAGTCATTACAACCACGGGGCCCCCTGTGGCCGTCTTTCGGCTGAGGTGGACACACCAAGGCTCTGGGGGGGAGAGGGGGTTCCCCAAATCAAAACAAGGGCCCCCCCCTCTTTGGGGACGTTGGCTGAATTTTTCACGCCAGCTCCAACACTGCCATCACCCCTTCCCCCCCATCCCCCCTCGGGCTGAACCCGTTATCGCATACCCATGGCCCCAACAGTGGAACGCTTTACCGGAGGTTCAGCGCCCGGGAAAACTCGAAGTGTGCCTCTCAGACGGTTTTGTACTCGGAGGGTGTTGGGTGTGCGGCCTATCCCTTTTCAATTAATAGGTGTGACTGCAAAACCAAGTACTCCGTCCGAATCCCCGGCCCCGGCTGTCACCGTAACACCAGCGGGTAAGAATCGCCGCTTTAATTGGGGATAGTCTTCGTGTCTGCTTGCTAGGTCCCCCCAGACTTTTTGGGTTCCCCAATCAGATAGGGTACGACCGCCAGGCCCCCTTAATAGTGGAGATTCTCCTTCTTGAGTTTAAACCTAAAAAGATATCCCCCCCAAACACAGAGGTGTCATTTTTTTCAAGGACCGTTTCCCCTTTTTATAGCGGACAACGCGGTCCCTTCAACATTATTCGGGACGCGGCACCGAACCTTTTTTTGGTGCTGTCATCTGCTAAAAAAAAAACGGTTATTTCCTGGCTGCAGGAATTGCTGGGGGGCCTGCTGCATGCGTGCTGGTGCTGCAGGCGCTGTGCCCTGCTCTGCTGCATGTTCGGGGGGCCTGCCCCAGGTATCAATGACCCCCTCCTACTCCGGGACTTTGTCTCAATAAGCAGTCTTATGTTGCACTTAATTGCGCCATTTGTTCAACAGCGCCCCCCTGCTGTCTCCATGCTGTCGATTTCTCTGTCTTCAAACTGTGTTTCACTCAAGAATACACAAACCCGTTTTTTTTTTTTTTTTTTTTCCCCAAAAAATTTGCCTTGCTGTGCAAAATTTTTTTTTTTTTTCCTTTTTAAAAATCTATTGGGTACTGTCTTTTAAGATGCTCCAAAAAACTTTTCTTTTGTGCTGCCATTCACGTCATTTTCCAAAAAATTTTGCTTTGCTGTGCAAATTTTTTTTTTGCAGACCTATCAGGGCCCCAAGTTCCCAAGACTGTCCAAAGGCGTTTCTGCTGCATTTTTTTTTTTTTTTTTTTTACTTTTCAATAGACTTCACCTTTAATGCTGTCTCTCGCCACTGGTGCAAAAACCTCCAGATAACTGTATCGGGGGCTGCGTGCGCATTCCCCACCAATTGTGTTTTTTTGGGGGGGTTTTGCTTAGGATCGCTGTCTGGGTAGACAGAATGGAGGGGAAAAGTTCTTCGCGCTTTTTTGGGGAAAATGGCCGAAAACCCGTTTTTTAAAGTCCAAGCACAGATAAAAAAAAAGCTAAACAGAAAACTGGGTTGTTAGCCTCTAATTACATTTTGATGTGGCCCCCCTTTTCGGGACCGACTCTCCAGTCTGTCCCCCAAAAAAAACATATGATTATGTTAATATGGAGTTTCCAGACCTCCCCCCTTGTGTCTGAAGGAAATCCAATGTCCAGATTGGGAAAGGGCACTCCATTCAGTCGTATTGACGGATTCTAAAACCCCTACCCCTTTCCGGGGTACTTCCCGACAGACTGAGATAGCTCACATTTAGAGATGCTTTTTGTCCGGGAACCTCCTGTGCCGGGTAAGGCAGCTCCCACACTCTTGGAGACCCTTCGGCCTGGACCCCTTGTCCGCTGAATGAGCTCTTGCTGTGCTCCCAACACCTTTCTGGTTTTTCCCAATAACCCTGAGTGGATTCGGGGCGAGCGCAAGCGTGTACGAATGGCAGGTGTAGTCCCTTTTTACCCCCGGTTTACAAGCACACATTCGTCATCAGTCGCAGGTATTAGGTGAAATACACCTATTCCCCAATTTCCTCCTGTCTCACGCAGTCTCCTTTTTCCCCCAATCTAGGTATACCCAAAAAAATTCTTCCTCATTTCCCTAATACCCCTTTGGGGCAGGGGCTGAAAGATCACTTTTTAAAAAAAGAATAGGATTTCAAAGGAAAATCTAAATTGGCTAGAAAGGTCAAAAAGAGCAGATAATTTCGTAAACCTCCCCCAGCTTTTCAAGGTAGGAGTTTTTGGTCGGTGTCCCGAAATCTTAAATTTAAAAAGATTCCATGTTAAATTGGGCATAATTACATTGGACCTTATAAGATCAATAAGATTATAAGTGCTGTTGGTTGTGTCTTCCCCAATCCCCCAGAATATGAGAATACCCTGTCTTTCAGTATCCAAAAAAGGCTGCAAACCCAATGTTTACGGACGTTTTCCCTTTTGCCTGACTCTGTGGTCGATGGTCAGGAAGATTTGGGGTGGAAAGGATTCTAGTTCCAGGTTTTTAAAAGAATCAGTTGCAATATTTTTTTTAAATGGCGGGCCCCGTGGGGGAAAAACTCGGGGAACCGTCAAAAAGTAAATGTCCTCGCTCCCCCGCCGTTTCATCAGAGGTCCCCTGAAAACCCCTGGTTGGGTCATCCGGAGGTGTCCAAAGGGGGGGGTAATAAAAGGTTCTTTGTCTCTGTTGACATTTCCTTGAAACTCTTTTTTCGTCGGCCATTTTGCTTTTGTCTTTCTGCGCTTTGCCTGGGGTTTAATTTTGAATTTTCCGTTTTATGTTCCCCTGATTCTTCCCTTTGTTTTTTAAGCAGCCTCAGTAAAACAATCAGTGCCCTGAATCAAGCCTCAGTCAGTCTGTGACCTACCCGGGGAAGCCTGGACTTGTATCAGTATTCCCTACTGGGAACGGGAAACAATTTTGGTTTTGGAAACCTGTGTTTGGTGAATCATTTTGCGGGGGAATTACGGTACAGAGAAGAACCAAAACCCTGCTTTGGAGATTTATTGTAGTGCTTGAAGTTATTTGGGGTGCGTTTTTCCCGTCGCTTTCCCCGAAGTGGAAATTTTTTCGCATGCTTGTATGAAGTATACAAGTCATTTTTTTAAACCTATGCCCCCGTTTTTTCCCTCCCCCCAAGACAAGACGCTATGGAAACTGTACATATACATGACCCCCGCTCATTCTGGCCCTAACTGCCCGGAGACGGCCCCCCCCAGCGCCACTTGCAATCTATGTGGGGAGGGAAATGGCAAACGGGGAAAAATTTGGTGGGGCCAAAATTTGTGTTGTGTGCCTCTGATCTGTGCCTATGACTGTCCTCTTTCTGTCTTCAAAAGGGGGAGGTTATACACATTTCCCTAGTGATGGGGCAAAAAGATGTGGGTGCTGTTGCTCGGGTCAAAAAAATTGGGGAATACTGGGTGCGACCAGAGCATCGCCCCCAAATAAGTCTTGGGAAACCGGGGTTTTTTGCCGAACGTCCGGGCTCTTTTTAGGGTTTCAAACGTTGGAAAATCTGGGGGAACGTATAAATGATTTTGGGAACTCATGAGGAAGAGCCTGGAAGCATTTCTGCCCCCAGGTCATGTGTAAAAATTTTTGTCAGGGTTACCCCATTTTTCAGGGCAAAAAAAACTACAAAAAAAAAAAAAAAATGGTTTTTTCTGGGAAATATGTTAAGGAACATCTTTCCAGGGTAAAATTTGTATGTAAGGAAAATAAATAATTAAAAAAAAAAAACCCCCCCACTTGGGTACTTTTTCACGTAGGTTTTTGATGTTTTTTTAAAATGTAGCATTGCTTCAACCATTAAAAAATGTTTTACGGGAAATGTAATTTAAAATGAAACGCCTTTTGGCCATGGGTTTTGTGAACATCATCAGAACCCCCGTTTCATTTATAAGGAAAAACTCTGAGGTATGTGCCCGTTGCCTTTTTTTTTGGGCAAAACGCTTAAAAAAAACTAAAATTTAAAACCTATTTTTGAAATTAATTCCGCAATTTTTGTGCACATGGTGGTATTTTTCACGCAAAAAATGTTTTTTCTAAAAAAACGAAGCATGTTATTTTTTTGGGGGGAAAAACTGGTATTCCTCCATATTATTGCCCCCGAATGTTCGGAAAAAAATTTTCGGTAAAAACGCACAAAAAAAGCACAAAAAAAAATCAGTACAAAAGCTTTCGTTTTTTCCCGGGAAAAAGCCCCGTTTCCTCAGGAATTTTCTGAAAACTTCCAAGTGTGCACATAGCTAAAGTCAAAAAGTTATTCACATCATTAAGCTCAAAAAATAAAAAACTTATCGATTATCTAACCAAAAACCATGATAAAACCCTATATGTTAAAAAACCCCGGGGTAGGATGAAACCTTGGGGCGCCTCAAAAAGCCTTTTTTTTAAAAAAGGGTACATCCAGACTTAAAACCAAATTTAAAGAGCCCAAAATTCAAGGGAATCCCCTGTTTCTTTTCAAAGCAAAAAAAAAAAAAGGGGGGGCCTCTAGGGTTTCCCTAAACCCCAAAATTTGGGGGGCTAAGGGAGTGAGGAAATTAAAAAACCTTTACTCCCAAAAAGTGCCGATTACAATCTATTTCCAGACCCCACTATGTGTTTTAGCCCCCCCAAAACAAAAAAAAATCATTGTCAGGCCCCCTGTCCCCCAACAGTGCAGGAACCTTTACTTGAACCAGAAAATATGAAAAAACCCGTCATTTTTTAAAGCCCGGAAAGATAAAGACCCCAACCCCTCGGGGCTAAAAAAATCCAGGTATTTCAACTGCATCACATTAATGTGGGGTTCCAAAAAATTTTTGTACTAAATCCCAACTGGGGGGGCTGTATGTGGGAGGAGGCAAAAAGGAAAAAGGATGTTTTCCCCGCCACACATAAGAGAAAAAAAAATAGATCTCCCCCGGGCTAAACTTTTTGTATCCCCGATCACAGCCCATGGCATGAAATTACTTGTTTGAAAGGAAAATTCTCATTCAGAGACAAAGAAAGTTTGGGAATTAAACTGAAACGCCCTTTTACTCCGTGAGGAAGACCGTGTCGATGGATTTATGTTTTTTCATAATTAAGGATTTGCTCTAAGCCCCCTTTTGGGGGCATCAAAAAACTTACCAGCCCCAAAATCAGAGGGCAATAAAACATTCACCCCTTATCTATAAAAAGGCCAAATTTTTTCCCCAACTGTGTCCTGATGAAAAATATGTGATTCTTCAGATGTTTATTGTTTTCCTGTGAAGAGCCCGAGTAGTCCAAAAAGTTGCAATTTTTTACATTTTTTGTTACCATTAAAGGTTCAACCCTGAGGACTTAATTTTAAAAATATTTTTCTATCGGGGAGGAGTCTGAGGAGATCATTGCATTTCCCCCTTTTCATTTGGGAAAGAAAAGGTCTCGCGAGCTCCAAAAACACGGGTTTTTGGGGCTGTTGCAGCAGAAAGGAGGACATCGGTAAAAGGGGAGGAGTCCTGAGGAGATCATTTACATATTCCCAGTTCATTTGGGATAAGTGAAGAGTCTCGTGAGCCCAAGAACACGGGTTTTTTTGGAGTTTTTCACCGCTTTGAATCTCTTTAACGAAAGAGTATGGAAACCCCAGGACCATTTGGTGAGCTGCATTTTTGCTACATGTTCACAGTTTTCCCCCAGGGAAAAAAACCCCAAATTTCAATGCCCAATGCAAGTTGTGATTTAAAGGAAAGTTGTAAATCTAAAGAGAGGTTAGCTACTTAAAAGTTTTAAGGAAGTGAAGAGTTCTTAGACAGAGCAGAACATTCTTATGGTACAGAAAGAGAAGAAATTCGAAGTGCACCGAAGAACAGAGGAATGGAAGCTGTCCCCCAAAAAAAGGGGGGGATGGGGGAAAAAGTGCACCCTTTGCTCGGAACCAGTACCGGCTCTCACACGAGAAGATGAAAAATACATGGGGAAAGATTTTCCCCCACAAAGAAAAACCTTGTTACCTCGAGTCCTCGGATGGAGAAAAAAATGTTGTGAAGAAGAAAAGGAGGTTGTTTTGGGGGGGGTTCCTGTTGAGGGAACAGAGGCCGCTTTCTGCAAACGGTTTTCCCTAAAGAGAAATTGCTGTTTCCAGGTAAAAAAATTAAAGATGGGTCTGACAGGATATCAGGACTTTCCCCCTAAAGAGACTCCCATTCCTGTAATACATGTGGGAAAAAGACAACAGAAGTGCCCGGGGAAACCATCTGCAGTGACTTTGAAATTAGGACTGGGTGGCGGGGCCTTAACCATTCCAATGGATGGCCATGGAAAAGGGGGGGAATAAGATTTGAAAGTGAATAATGGCTAGTCAAGGGGTCCCATCGCAAGGATTTGACTTCAGCTTCAGGTTAGTTTCAGAAAGGCAGTTTTAAGGACTCGAAGAGAATCGGAGGGATCAATGGCTGGAATTTAAGGACAAAATGTTTCCGGAAGGATGGGAAAAAATTGAAAATGAGATTTTTAAAGCACAAAAATTAAAATTCCGGAAAGAGGGAAGAAAAAGGGAAACATTTAACGAACGGGATGGATGAAAAAAAAAACTTAAACACATGTTAAAAGGGGAAAAAGAAAGTTTACAAAAAGGGAAAAGGGAGGGGGTTTAAAGAAGAAATAATTTTTTGCAGAACCTGCGGGCAAAATCAGATTAGCTAAAGCTGACAAAGAATTAAGGCTTGCAAGAGATGTCAAAGCAAAAAAAAAGGGGTTTTGGGGTTTGTCAAAAAAAAAGAAAAGTCAAAAAATGCTATAGGATTTTTCAGGATGAAAATTTGAAATGGTAAGGAAGATTTTTTGGGAAACGAACTTTTAAATTTATTTTGATTGTTTCTTCAGAAAGGGAAATTTTAAAACGATCTTCCGTCCTATTAAGGGAAAAAAAGAATAAAGGAATCATAAACAGAAAAATGTGAGGAAACACTTAGCTAAATAAAGAAAATTAAGTCTCCCCGGCCCGATAAATTACACCCCCGGTTGAAAAAGGGTAGCAGAAAGAAATTTTTTTAAACACTTCCTAATCTTTAAAATTTTTGGGAAAAGGAGAAAAATCCCCCAAGACTGGGAAGAGCAAATGTTCCATCTTCAAAAGGGGAAGAAGGTGGACCCCGGGAAAAATAGGCCATGATCTGACATTTACCGGGGAAAATCTTTAACAAATTATTTTTAAAAACTGTATGTGGTATCTGGACAAGAAGAGTGATTAACCGATACATGGGTTTTTAAATAAAGTATGTCGATAATTAATTTCCTTCTATGACGAAATGACTGGGTGGATCAGGGAAAGTGAGATATTATATCTTTTCTTCAGCAAAAATTTGACAAAGTATCTCAACAATTTTTTGAAAAAAGACTAAGTTGGAATAGAAAAAGGAAATTTAGGTGGTTCATAAAAGGGTTGTTAAGGACCCAAGAGTGGTAGTAAAAGGCTGCAAATAGTTGGAAGAAGATCAAGTGGGGTACCCAGGGCTCGTCTTTGGGCCCCCTATTGTTCAACTCTTTACAAAAATTTAGATGAAGGAATTGAGGGTAAAGATTAAATTTTTTGATGCACAAATGGGGGATAGCTAATTTTTAGGAAGAAAAGAAAAAGGTTCAAAAGATATAAATAAACTGGAGAGTGGGCAGCAACTAAAAAAATGGTTTTTTCAGGGAAAAAAAGCAAAGTCTCATTGGGAAATAAAAATAAAAAAACGTATACAAAAAGGGAGGAATAAGACTAAGCAACGTAAATTTTGAAAAAGATTGGGTATAAAAAAGATCCAAAATGAAAATGAGTAAAAAGTGTGATGAGGGGAAAAAAAAAGGAAATAAAATTTGGGATTTTAAAAGAAGCTTACAGTTAGATCACGTGAAGTCATTATTGCCCCCTCCCCTTTTTGGGTTTTGACCTCATTGGAATACTGGTCCGTTTTGGGCCCACTTTTTAAAAAGACATCAAAAAATGGGCAAGTTCAGAGAAGAGCGCCTGAAGGTGCGGTTGAAACCCCCTGTCCATGAGGAAGGGGTTCGGGTTTGGGAATGCTTATTTGCAAAAAAAAGACTGGAGGGATTAATAGTGTTAAAATATTAAAGGGGGTGTACATTGTAAAAGGGGTTATCTTTTTCTCATTTGCCCAAAAAGATAGAAGCAAAGGGGTAAAAAATGAATGGGAGGAGAAATTTTTAAAAAATTAAAAAAATTTTTTACAGTTGAGGATCGTGAGTGGAACAGGTCCCGGGGTGGGGAGTTTTTTTAAAAAATTTCAAAAGAGGTGGACGAATCTGTCTCAGATGATTTAGTGAATCTGCTTTGGGAGCAGGGGGTTGGACCAGATGACCCAGGCGGTCCCTTCCAAAAACTCTACCATTCATGATTCTACTGGCTAACCGGTTCAAAGATATACATCTTTCCGTGTTGAGGATTGAAGCCCGGCAGTGGAAAATGTCGTGTTGAGTCTGGAAAACCGCAGTGGAAAATTTCAGTGTTGAGGTAAAGAAGAACTGCAGTGGAAATTGCAGGTTGAGGCTGAAGATCCCAGTTGAGCATTGCAGTGTTGAGGCTAAAGAAACCTGGCAGTGGAGCATTTCAGTGTTGGACTGAAGAAACTAAAGTATAGAATTGCAGTGTTGAGGGTGAAGACCCAAAAGTGGAGAATTGTATTGATGAAGCAGCTGACCAACCCCTACAGATCCCATTATTAGGAACTGGGTTTCCCATCTGTTTGGCTATGCAGTGATGCAAGGTTGCCCAAATTTGCACGCACCCCTTCCCCTTGGAAAGAAACAAAAAGAAGGGCCTCATAAAAAATACTTGTAAAATACTATATTACTATACTTGTAATGCCATACACAAAATGTATGGGTGACAAACATTTCCCCCTGGGGGTACACATCAACATACTGTGTCAACATTTTTGTTACGGCCATCATAAACATCCTTCAAAACACTAACTTGGCTGTTGCATCCATACCATGGTCACCATGGTGATTAGTGGTGGTGGATGATTAGGATGAGAAGGATAACATCAAATAGCCAAAATCAGGAAGCAATATACCATGTTGGGTGTGAAGAGGTACAAGGGAATACACTTCCCAAAAAAAAGACACTGTATTTGAGGTTATGTTTTGCTGTTATCATTCGGTGGTGTAGAGAAGTCTTACCCAATCCAGCCTTGTTCTTTTTTATAAGAGTCAGCCTGTCAAGCACATCCGCCTGTCAGCTGAAAATGCTATCAGTTATAATTCCACCAGCGGTATTAAAAACATGCTCTGACAAAACGCTAGCGGTAGGGCAGGCCAGGACCTCCAAGGTGTAGAGAGTCAGTTCATGAACATGTCCAGCTTGGATACCCAATAATTAAAATGCAAAAGAGGAATCAGAGGACGTTGGTACGGTCAGCAAGGTACTTCCTCAGCATCTTCCAAAATTTTGCACTCCTTGTGAGAGTACCCCGCGCCTCAAGGGGCCCGGGCATAATTGGAGTAATGTCTCTCTCGACAGTACTCCTTGGTTGTGACCTCTGCCACCAGTGCTTTCAGATGGAAATTTTAATAATTCCGCAACATGGGCCCTCTGGTACTGCACCATTTTAGTTGACCTGTCTGGCTCTAGAAGAAAAGATTGAAAGTTCTTCTTGTAGCGTGGGTCTAGAAGTGTCACCAACCAGTACTGAGAGTCACCCAAAGTTTCCAGAATGCAAGGGTCACGGGAAAGGCAGCGCAACATAAAGTCATCCATGTGTGCCAGACTGCTAACTGTTATGTTTCGGTAGCTGAGGAGTGCAGGTAAAAAAAGGCAATACACCAGAGCAGTTGGAATTATGAGATTGCAGTACCCTGACTAACCACCACAACTAGAGGCAGCCGTTGGAGCGTTCCTACGTTGGTCCTAGACGCCTCGTCACAGCCTGAGAAATAACTAACCTAAAGATAGAAATAGGAAAGCTATCTGCCCCGGAGCAGAACCCCAAAGATAATAGAAAGCCCCCAAACAAGTAATGGCGGTTAGACAAGAAGAAATATGACACAGAAAGAAAATAGTATGAGCAAACGCTGGGGCCCAAACTAACTAAAAAGAAAAGGATGGAAGGGTACTTACTGCAATCCCAGAAAACCCTGAAAAGCACCAACTCTACTAATTTCAAAATCACCCGAGATCACACGACCTCTACCACCTAAATTAGTTCTCTGGTGTAACAAAATCAAAACAGCAGCCACTGAAAAACTGGAAAAAGCAAAAGCCCCGGAGGGGACCAGAAGGCCCCTACAGAAGTGCAGGACAAAATGCAAAAAATATAGTTTCAAAAACAAAAAGAAGAAAATGTCTTATCTGTTAGGGAGGAGATGCAGACACGACACAGCAGGCTACAAGGGAAACAGGAATGAGGATTCAGACCAGAACAATTGCTCACCGGCAAACCCTGATGGGAAGGTACTCCCTTATATAAAACCCGTCAGTAACACCTGATTCCCAGTCCTCACAATCTTCACTGAACAGACCAGCACGGCTTGTAACCACCCGAGGGAGTCTCTGCTCAGAATCATCTCAAACCCATTCACAACAGTACCCCCCCCTTGAGGAGAGGTCACCGAACCCTCATTTGAGCAAACCCGGTCGGTCAGGATGAGTTCTATGATACGCAGGATGAGTCTCCTAGCATGGATGTCCGAAGCAAACACCCAAGAATTGTCTTCCTGACCATAACCTCTCCACTTAACCAAATACTGGAGTTTCCGTCTAGAAAAACGAGAATCTAATATTTTCTCAAACCACATACTCCAGATTGCCCTCAACCAAAACAGGGTCAGGAGGCACAGCAGCAGGAACCACTGGCTCAACAAACCTCTTCAACAAGGACTTGTGGAACACGTTATGGATCTTAAATGTCCCTGGAAGAAGCAAATGAAAGAAACAGGATTAAGAATCTCAATGATCTTATAAGGTCCAATGAACCTAGGCTTAAATTTAGGAGATGCTACTCTCATAGGAATATTCTTTGAGGACAACCAGACCAAGTCCCCACTTTAAACCGAGGACCATCAGTCCTATGCCGGTTAGCAAACCGCTGGGCCTTCTCCTGAGAGAGGGACAACCTCTCCACTACCTGGTCCCAAATCTGTTGCATACGCTCCACAACAGAGTCAACACCTGGACAGACAGAAGCTCCGTCTGTCCTGAAGAAAATCGAGGGTGAAACCCAGAATTACAGAAAAACGGAGACATCAAAGTGGCAGAGCTAGCCCTATTATTAAGAGCAAACTCACCCAAAGGTAAAAAAGAGACCCAGTCATCCTGATCAGCAGACACAAAGCATCTAAGATAAGTCTCCAATGTCTGGTTTGTTCTCTCAGTTTGACCATTGGTCTGAGGATGAAATGCCGAGGAGAAAGACAATTGAACACCCAGTTTAGAACAAAAAGTCCTCCAAAATCTGGAAACAAACTGGACTCCTCTGTCAGACACAATGTTCTCAGGAATGCCGTGTAAACGAACCACGTGCTGAAGGAACAACGGCACCAATTCAGAGGAGGAAGGCAACTTAGGTAATGGCACAAGATGTATCATTTTGGAAAACCTATCACAAATTACCCAGATGGTGGTCATTCTCTGAGAAACAGGAAGGTCGGAAATGAAATCCATAGAGATATGGGTCCATGGTCTCTTGGGCACAGGCAATGGCATCAACAAACCACTAGAGCGAGAGCAAGGCTTGGAGCGAGAGCAAGTCCCGCAGGACTGCACAAATTCCCTGACATCACGAGACAAGGTAGGCCACCAAAGGACCGACTAACCAAGTCTCTGATACCAAAAATTCCGGGATGCCCAGCCAATGCGGAACAATGAATCTCAGACATCACACTCTTTTTCCACTGGTCCGGGACAAACAATTTTCCAACAGAGCAGCACTCGGGCCTATCCTCCTGACACCCCTCCAGAGCAAGTCTCAAATTGGGCGAGATGGCGGAAAGAACTACACCCTCTTTCAAAATAACAGAAGGATCAGATAACTCAGGAGAGTCCGCAAGGAAACTCCTCGAGAGGGCATCCGCCTTAACATTCTTAGTGCCAGGAAGAAAGGAAACCACAAAATTAAAACGTGTGAAAAACAAGGCCCACCTGGCCTGTCTAGGATTGAGTCGCTTGGCAGATTCCAGATAGACCAGATTCTTATGGTCCGTAAGGACCACCACCTGATGTTTGGCTCCCTCCAGCCAATGTCTCCACTCTTCAAAAGCCCACTTCATGGCCAATAACTCCCGATTACCCACGTCATAATTACGTTCAGTAGGAGAAAATTTTCGAGAGAAAAAGGCACAAGGGTTACTTTTAGAGGTCTCTGGATCTTTTTGGGACAAAACGGCACCTGCCCCAATTTCAGAGGCATCAACCTCCACCTGAAATGGCAGAGAAACATCAGGCTGCCGTAGAACAGGAGCAGAAGTGAATCTCTGCTTAAGTTCCTGAAATGCAGAGACTGCCTCAGGAGGCCAATTCACCACATCAGAACCCTTTCTGGTCAAATCAGTCAATGGTTTAACAATAACCGAGAAATTACCAATAAATTTACGATAAAAATTGGCAAAACCCAAAAATCTCTGAAGAGCCTTTAATGAAGTAGGTTGGACCCAATCACAGATGGCCTGAACCTTGACCGGGTCCATTTCAATAACAGATGGGGACAAAATGAATCCAGAAATGAGATCCTCTGTACGCCAAAAAGACACTTTGATCCCTTCACATACAGAGCATTCTCTCTCAAAATCTGGAACACAGTTCGAACATGTTTCACATGAGAGTCCCAGTCATTAGAAAAATCAAGATATCATCCAAATAAACAATCAGAAATTTGTCCACAAAATCCCTGAAAATGTCATTCATGAAGGACTGGAAGACGGAAGGAGCATTAGTGAGCCCAAAGGGCATCACTAGGTACTCAAAATGCCCTTCAGGGGTATTGAATGCCGTCTTCCATTCATCCCCGTGCTTAATGCGAATAAGGTTATACGCCCCCCTGAGGTCAAGCTTGGTAAACCAAGTAGCGTTTTTCACCCTGGAAAACAGGTCAGAAATCAAGGGTAACGGGTATTGATATTTCACAGTAATATTGTTCAAGAGACGATAATCAATACACGGCCTTAATGAACCATCTTTTTTGGCCACAAAGAAAAAACCGGCACCTAAGGGTGAAGAGGATGGTCTGATATGACCCTTCTCCAATGATTCCTTGATATAAGACCGCATAGCGTCATGTTCAGGTACAGACAAGTTAAAAAGGCGACCTTTAGGGAATTTACTACCCGGCACTAATTCAATAGCGCAGTCATAGCTCCTATGGGGAGGCAAGGATGCAGATTTACTTTCGCTAAACACATCAGAAAAATCAAACAAAAAGTCAGGAACATCCTGAGCCTGGGGGGAGGCAGAAAAAACAGGAGTGTTGGTATTAACACATTGGCAGCCCCAACTGGTTACAGACACAGATTTCCAATCCAAAACAGGATTATGAGACTGTAACCAAGGGAAACCCAGCACGATAATGTCATGCAGATTATACAGAACCAAAAATTTGCAGCACTCCTGGTGATCAGGTTCAACCCTCATTATCACCTGAGTAGAAAACTGGGGTTTATTCTCAGCCAAAGGGGTAGAATCGATCCCCAGTAGGGGAATAGACTTCTGTAGGGGTATCAAGGGAAACCCACAACGTTTAGCAAAATCATAATCCATCAGGTTAATAGCTGCTCCAGAATCAACGAAAGCCTGAGCAGAAAATGAGGACAGAGAGCATATCAGAGTGACAGTTAATAAAAACTTAGTCTGAACACTACCAAGACAACTGAGCATGCAAAACGTCTTCCCCGCTTAGGGCAGACTGAAATAGCATGAGAGGCATCACCACAGTAGAAACATAACCCATTGCGCTTTCGAAACTCATGACGCTGTGCCCCAGACACCACTCTATCACACTGCATGGGTTCAGAAGCTGGTTCACAAGGCAACACCATTCCACGCATACTTCTCCGCTCACGCAAACGTCTGTCAATTTGAATCGCTAATGACATAGAATCATTGAGACCAGAGGGGACAGGGAATCCCACCATAACATCCTTTACATTATCTGACAGACCCTTCCGGAAAAGGGCTGCCAAAGCGTCGTCATTCCATTTGGTCAGGACTGCCCACCTACGGAATCTCTGACAGTATAACTCAGCGTCATAAGGCCCCTGATTTAATGCCAACAAGGCTTTTTCAGCTTGATCAGTGACATTAGGCTCATCGTACAATAACCCCAAAGCCTGAAAAAATGCATCAACATCACTCAAAACAGGATCCCAGGTGTCAGGGAAAAAGCCCAATCCTGAGGATCGCCGCGCAGGAGAGAGATGATAATTTGAACCTGCTGCGCTGCGTTCCCTGAGGACTTAGATTTTAAGGCAAAAAACAATTTACAATTATTTTTGAAATTCTGAAACTTAGCTCGATCCCCCAAAAACAAATCTGGCATGGGGATCCTAGGTTCCACAACAGGCAACCTAGCAAGATATGCAGCAATACTCTGAACCTCAGTGGCAAGCTGATCCACACGGCCAGACAACCGTGCAAACTCCATTGAGAGAAAAGATCCTCCCCAGCACCCAGAGATAAAGAAAAAAAAAAATGCAACAAACAGAAAAAAATCTCTGACAACTCTGACAACCTTTTTTCTTTCACAATATTTTTTCCCTTCTGTGAGTACCATACAATTTTCAATTTTAGGCCGGTGATACTGTTATGTTTCGGTAGCTGAGGAGTGCAGGTAAAAAAAGGCAATACACCAGAGCAGTTGGAATCTATGAGATTGCAGTACCCTGACTAACCACCACAACTAGAGGCAGCCGTGGAGCGTTCCTACGTTGGTCCTAGACGCCTCGTCACAGCCTGAGAAACTAACTACACCTAAAGATAGAAATAGGAAAGCTATCTGCCCCAGAGCAGAACCCCAAAGATAATAGAAAGCCCCCAAACAAGTAATGGCGGTTAGACAAGAAGAAATACTGACACAGAAAGAAAATAGTATGAGCAAACGCTGGGGCCCAAACTAACTAAATAGAAAAGGATAGGAAGGGTACTTACTGCAATCCCAGAAAACCCTGAAAAGCACCAACTCTACTAATTTCAAAATCACCTGACATCACACGACCTCTACCACCTAAATTAGTTCTCTGGTGTAACAAAATCAAAACAGCAGCCACTGAAAAAACTGGAAAAAGCAAAAGTACAAACATCAGTGGCTGAACTAAACTGAGAGGGCAAAAGCCCCCAGAGGGGACCCAAAAGGCCCCCACAGAAGTGCAGGACAAAATGCAAAAATATAGTACAAAAACAAAAAGAAGAAAATGTCTTATCTGTTAGCAGGAGATGCAGACACGACACAGCAGGCTACAAGGGAAACAGGAATGAAGGATTCAGACCAGAACAATTGCTCACCGGCAACCCTGATGGGAAGGTGAGTCCCTTATATAAGACCAGTCAGTAACACCTGATTCCCAGTCCTCACAATCTTCACTGAACAGACCAGTACCGCTTGTAACCACCAGAGGGAGTCTCTGCTCAGAACTCATCTCAAACCCATTCACAACAGCTAACAGGCAAGACTTCCGTCTCCTCACCAAGAGGATGACTGACCATGCTGTCCTCCTCCTCCCTGTCCTCAGGCCATCCACGCTGAACAGACGGTATGACAGTTGTGCTTGTAGTAAGATCTATAGCGCATGAAACTAGCTCCTGTTCTTCCTCCTCCTCCTCATTGTCAACCAATCCACATTGGAATGACATGAGGCTGGGCTGTGTGTAGTCACCCTGTATGGTTCTTTGCTCCGTCTCATCGTGCTCCGCCTGCAATGCATCCTCTTTCAATGTGAGCAGAGAGCTTTTCAGAATACAGAGAAGCGGGATGGTGAAGCTAATTATGGCATCATCGCCGCTCACCATCTTGGTGGACTCCTCAAAGTTTTGTAGGATGGTTCATATGTCTGACATCCATGTCCACTCCAGAGGTCATATGTGTGGAGTCTGAACTGAATACCGAAGGTCTTATTGATCCTGGAAGTTAACAACTGCCCTCTTCTGCTCACAAATCCTTTACAACATATGCAGTGTAGATTTCCAACGCGTGGGGACATCACACACCAGTCGGTGAGCCGGAAGCTGCAAACGCTGCTGAAGCACGGCAAGGGCGGTGGAAGATGTAGCTGACTTTCTAAAATGGCACATGGGAGGCGTACTTTCACAAGCAGCTCCGGCAGCTCCAGGTAGCTTTTGAGAAACCGTTGAACAACGAGGTTAAGCACATGAGCCAGGCATGGTACTTGTGTGAGCTCGCCTCGCCTCAAAGCTGCCCCAAGTTCTGGCCATTGTCACACACGACCATGCCTGGCTGTAGGTTCAGCAGTATCAGCCACAGACCTGCCTGCTCGTTCAGAGCTGTCCACAACTCTTCAGCATTGTGCGGTTTGTCACCTAAGCATATTAGCTTCAGCACAGCCTGTTTCCACTTGGCTGAGGCAGTGCTGCATTGCATCTAGCTTGTGACTGATGTGGTTATTTTGAAGATGGAGGCTGAAGAGAAGGAGGATGAGGTGCAGGAGCTGTACACTGTTGGGGCTACCCTGACTGACCTAGGGCCGCAATCCTCGGCATCAGGAGGACGTGTTCCATCCCAAGGTCCGACTGGGTCCCGGCTTCCACTATGTTAACCCAGTGTGCGGTTAGCGAGATATACCTTCCCTGCCCACAAGCACTTGCTGGTGGTGGTTAGGCTGCTAGTTTTGCTACCCTGCTGATGCGGGAATTGCAGGTGGTGCAAATGGCCTGTTTTGGTTATCAGCAGAATCTCTAAACAACAACCAGACTCAGGAAGACCTAACAGTAGTACTGCCAACTTCCGTCGTGTTAGTGTTACAAGAAATGGTTGCCCTCCTTCAGTTGTGCGGCCACCACACTGCTTCTTCCTGCGTGTTGGGGCGCTACGCCTCCCTCCCACTGTGTGCAGCTGTCCTCGCTCTGCATGTCTTCTTACTATATCATCCACCACCTCGTCTTCCACTTCAGCACCCTAGTCCTCCTCCTGACTTTCTGGCAATTGTGTCTCATCATCGTCCACCTCTTGTGACAAGTTCCCACCGTCGCCTTCGTGTGACCATGGCTGCTCAAATATTTGGGCATCGCTACATGCGATCTCATCTTGCCACGCTTCAAGTGGATCGGGCTAGAGGCCCGAATCTACAAATGGAAAAGTGAACAACTCTTCAGAGTGTCCAAGTGGGATCTGTTATGATTTGGTAGCTGAGGAGAGCAGGCAAAAAAGGCAATACACCAGAGAGGTTGGAATCTACTGGATTGCAGTACCCTGACTAACCACCACAACTAAATGCAGCCGTGGAGCGTTCCTAAGTTGGTCCTAGATGCCTCGTCACAGCCTGAGAGGTTAACTACACCTAAAGATAGAAAGAGGAAAGCTATCTGCCCCGGAGCAGATCCCCAAAGAACATAGGAAGCCCCCAAACATGTAATGGCGGTTAGACAAGAGGAAATACAGACACAGACAGAAAATAGTATGAGCAAACGTTGGGGCCCAATCTTCCTAGAAAGAAAAGGATAGGAAGGACACTTACTGCAATCCAAAAAACCCTAAAAAATACCAACTCTACTAATTGCAAAAACACCTGAGATCACACGACCTCTACCACCTAAATTAGTTCTCTGGTGTAACAAAACTAAGCCGCAGCCACTGAAAAAACTGGAAAAGGCAAATGAACAAATAACAGTGGCTCAGATAAACTGAGAGGAGCAGAAACCCCCGGAGGGGACCTGGCTGACCTCCACAGAAGAGCAGAGAACAATGCAAAAAGCAAGCACAAAAATAAAAGCAGAAAATATCTTATCTGAAGATGCAGGCAAGACTCAGCAAGCTTCAAAGTGAACCAGGAACCACAGTTGAGACAAGAACAATTGATCACCGGCAAACATGATGGGAGGGAACCTCCCTTATATAAGACCAGTCTGTAACTCCTGATTGCCAATCTTCACAATCTTCACTGAATGGTTCAGTACTGTTTGCAACCACCAGAGGGAGCGTCTGCTCAGAATTCATTTCTAACACATTCACAAAAGTACCCCCCCCTTGAGGAGGGGTCACCAAACCCTCATTTGGGCAACCAGGTCGGTCAGGATGAGCTCTGTGATACGCACGGATCAGTCTCCTAGCATGGATGTCCGAAGCAAACACCCAAGAATTGTCCTCCTGACCATAACCTCTCCACTTAACCAAATACTGGAGTTTCCGTCTAGAAAAACGAGAATCCAATATTTTCTCAACCACATACTCCAGACTGCCCTCAACCAAAACAGGGTCAGGAGGCGCAGCCATAGGAACCACTGGCTCGACAAACCTCTTCAATAAGGACTTGTGGAACACGTTATGGATCTTAAATGTCCCTGGAAGAAGTAAACGAAAGGAAACAGGATTAAGAATCTCCATGATCTTATAAGGTCCAATGAACTAGGCTTAAACTTAGGAGATGCAACTCTCATAGGGATATTTCTTGAGGACAACCAGACCAAATCCCCCACTTCAAACCGAGGACCATCAGTCCTATGCTGGTTGGCAAACCGCTGGGCCCTCTCCTGAGAGAGGGACAACCTCTCCACTACCTGGTCCCAAATCTGCTGCATACGCTCCACAACAGAGTCAACACCTGGACAGACAGAAGCCTCCATCTGTCCCGAAGAAAATCGAGGGTGAAACCCAAAATTGCAGAAAAATGGAGACATCAAAGTGGCAGAGCTAGCCCTATTATTAAGAGCAAACTCAGCCAAAGGCAAAAAAGAGACCCAGTCATCTTGATCAGCAGACACAAAGCATCTCAGATAAGTCTCCAATGTCTGGTTTGTTCTCTCAGTTTGTCCATTGGTCTGAGGATGAAAAGCCGAGGAGAAAGACAATTGAACACCCAGTTTAGAACAAAAAGTCCTCCAAAATCTGGAAACAAACTGGACTCCTCTGTCAGACACAATGTTCTCAGGAATGCCGTGTAAACGAACCACGTGCTGAAGGAACAACGGCACCAATTCAGAGGAGGAAGGCAACTTAGGTAATGGCACAAGATGTATCATTTTGGAAAACCTATCACAAATCACCCAGATAACGGTCATTCTCTGAGAAACAGGGAGGTCGGAAATGAAATCCATAGAGATATGGGTCCATGGTCTCTTGGGCACAGGCAATGGCATCAACAAACCACTAGAGCGAGAGCAAGGCTTGGAGCGAGAGCAAGTCCCGCAGGACTGCACAAATTCCCTGACGTCACGAGACAAAGTAGGCCACCAAAAGGACCGACTCACCAAGTCTCTGGTACCAAAAATTCCGGGATGACCGGCCAACGCGGAACAATGAATCTCAGACATCACACTCTTTTTCCACTGGTCTGGGACAAACAATTTCCCAATAGGGCAGCGCTCGGGTTTATCCTCCTGACACCCTTCCAGAGCCAGTCTCAAATTGGGCGAGATAGCGGAAAGAACTACACCCTCTTTCAAAATAACAGCAGGATCAGATAACTCAGGAGAGTCCGCAAGGAAACTCCTCGAGAGGGCATCCGCCTTAACATTCTTAGTGCCAGGAAGAAAGGAAACCACAAAATTAAAACGTGTGAAAAACAAGGCCCACCTGGCCTGTCTAGGATTAAGTCGCTTGGCTGATTCCAGATAAACCAGATTCTTATGGTCCGTGAGGACCACCACCTGATGTTTGGCTCCCTCCAGCCAATGTCTCCACTCTTCAAAAGCCCACTTCATGGCCAATAACTCCCGATTACCCACGTCATAATTACGTTCAGTTGGAGAAAATTTTCGAGAGAAAAAGGCACAAGGGTTACTTTTAGAGGTCTCTGGATCTCTTTGGGACAAAATGGCACCTGCCCCAATTTCAGAGGCATCAACCTCTACCTGAAATGGCAGAGAAACATCAGGCTGCCGTAGAACAGGAGCAGAAGTGAATCTCTGCTTAAGTTCCTGAAACGCAGAGACTGCGTCAGGAGGCCAATTCACCACATCAGAACCCTTTTTGGTCAAATCAGTCAATGGTTTAACAATAACAGAGAAATTACCAATAAATTTACGATAAAAATTGGCAAAACCCAAGAATCTCTGAAGAGCCTTTAATGAAGTAGGTTGGACCCAATCACAGATGGCCTGAACCTTGACCGGGTCCATTTCAATAACAGATGGGGACAAAATGAATCCCAGAAATGAGATCCTCTGTACGCCAAAAAGACACTTTGATCCCTTCACATACAGAGCATTCTCTCTCAAAATCTGGAACACAGTCCGAACATGTTTCACATGAGAGTCCCAGTCATTGGAAAAAATCAAGATATCATCCAAATAATCAATCAGAAATTTATCCACAAAATCCCTGAAAATGTCATTCATGAAGGACTGGAAGACGGAAGGAGCATTAGTGAGCCCAAAGGGCATCACTAGGTACTCAAAATGCCCCTCTGGGGTATTAAACGGCGTCTTCTATTCATCCCCGTGCTTAATGCGAATAAGGTTATACGCCCCCCTGAGGTCAAGCTTGGTAAACCAAGTAGCACTTTTCACCCTGGAAAACAGGTCAGAAATCAAGGGTAACGGATATTGATATTTCACAGTGATATTGTTCAAGAGACGATAATCAATACACGGCCTTAATGAACCATCCTTTTTGGCCACAAAGAAAAAAACCGGCACCCAAGGGTGAAGAGGATGGTCTGATATGACCCTTCTCCAATGACTCCTTGATATAAGACCGCATAGTGTCATGTTCAGGTACAGACAAGTTAAAAAGGCGACCTTTAGGGAATTTACTACCAGGTACTAATTCAATAGCGCAGTCATAGCTCCTATGGGGGGGCAAGGATGCAGATTTACTTTCGCTAAACACATCAGAAAAATCAGTCAAAAAGTCAGGAACATTCTGAGCCTGGGGAGAGGCAGAAAAAACAGGAGTGTTGGCATAAACACATTGGCAGCCCCAACTGGTCACAGACACAGATTTCCAATCCAAAACAGGATTATGAGACTGTAACCAAGGGAAACCTAGTACAATAATGTCATGCAGATTATACAGCACCAAAAATTTGCAACTCTCCTGATGATCAGGTTCAACCCTCATTATCACCTGAGTAGAGAACTGGGGTTTATTCTCAGCCAAAGGGGTAGAATCAATCCCCAGTAGGGGAATAGACTTCCGTAGGGGTATCAAGGGAAACCCACAACGTTTAGCAAAATCAAAATCCATCAGGTTAATAGCTGCTCCCGAATCAAAAAAATCCTGAGCAGAAAATGTGGACAGGGAGCAAATCAGGGTAACAGTCAACAGAAATTTAGTCTGAAAACTACCCAAGACAACTAAGCGTGCAAAACGTCTTCCCCGCTTAGGGCAGACTGAAATAGCATGAGAGGCGTCACCACAGTAGAAACATAACCCATTGCATTTTCGAAACTCATGACGCTGTGCCCCAGAAGCCACTCTATCACACTGCATGGGTTCAGAAGCTGGTTCACAAGGCAACACTATTCCAAGCATACCTCTACGCTCACGCAAACATCTGTCAATTTGAATCGCTAATGACATAGAATCATTGAGACCAGAGGGAGCAGGGAAACCCACCATAACATCTTTTACATTCTCTGACAGACCCTTCCGAAAAAGGGCTGCCAAAGCATCATCATTCCATTTGGTCAGGACTGCCCACTTTCGGAATTTCTGACAGTATAACTCAGCGTCCTCAAGCCCCTGATTTAATGCCAACAAGGTTTTTTCAGCTTGATCAGTGACATTAGGTTCATCGTACAATAACCCCAGAACCAGAAAAAATGCATCAACATTACTCAAAACAGGGTCCCCAGGTGTCAGGGAAAAAGCCCAATCCTGAGGATAGCCGCGCAGGAGAGAGATGACAATTTGAACCTGCTGTGCTGCATTCCCTGAGGACTTAGGTTTTAAGGCAAAAAACAACTTACAGTTATTTTTGAAATTCAGAAATTTAGCTCGATCCCCTAAAAACAAATCTGGCATGGGGATCCTAGGATCCACAACCGGCAACCCTGCAAGATAGGTAGCAATACTCCGAACTTCAGTGGCAAGCTGATCCACACGGCCAGACAACTGTGCAAACTCCATTGAGAGAAAAAAAAAAATCCTCAGCACCCAGAGAAAAAGAGGGAAAAAAAAAATGCAACAAACAGAAAAAAAATCTCTGACTTTTTTTTTTTCCACACTATTTTTCCCTTCTGTGAGTACCATATAATTTTCAGTTTTGGGCCGGCAAAAACGGCAATACACCAGAGAGGTTGGAATCTATTGGATTGCAGTACCCTGACTAACCACCACAACAAGACAAGAGGAAATACAGACACAGACAGAAAATAGTATGAGCAAACGTTGGGGCCCAATCTTCCTAGAAAGAAAAGGATAGGAAGGACACTTACTGCAATCCAAAAACCCTAAAAAATACCAACTCTACTAATTGCAAAAACACCTGAGATCACACGACCTCTACCACCTAAATTAGTTCTCTGGTGTAACAAAACTAAGCCGCAGCCACTGAAAAAACTGGAAAAGGCAAATGAACAAATAACAGTGGCTCAAATAAACTGAGAGGAGCACAAGCCCCCGGAGGGGACCTGGCTGACCTCCACAGAAGAGCAGAGAACAATGCAAAAAGCAAGCACAAAAATAAAAGCAGAAAATATCTTATCTGATAGCAGAAGATGCAGGCAAGACTCCGCAAGCTTCAAAGTGAACCAGGAACCACAGTTGAGACAAGAACAATTGATCACCGGCAAACATGATGGGAGGGAACCTCCCTTATATAAGACCAGTCTGTAACTCCTGATTGCCAATCTTCACTGAATGGTTCAGTACTGTTTGCAACCACCAGAGGGAGCCTCTGCACAGAATTCATTTTTAACACATTCACAACATGGATCAGTTGACTCTGGGCACTCGGCATGGTGGGAGAAAGGAGGATCAGGGTGAGGAATATGCAGTCCAGACTCATGGCTACTCAGACTTGACCGTGTGGAAGACAGGGTGGTGGTGATGGCAAACTAACTGGAAGCATTATACGCTATCCAACCAACACCTTTTGACACTGCTCTGGGTTCAATAGTGGTGTGCTGCTTCGGTCTCCTAGTAATTGGGGCAGTAAGGTCAAGTGAGAAGATTGGGTGTTTGTTGTGGCCCAATTTCAGCTTGCCCACGGCCTCGACCTCTGCATGCACCATCACATCCACTTCGCAGTCCCTTGCCGCGCGCCCTGCCCATTTGAAATGGACTACAATATTTTCCACGTTCACTACAAATGGCTGAATTTGGAGGGAACTTATATGTGATCCGTGTTCAGGGAAACCACAGTTAAATATATCTGACCTGTAGGTACCAATTTTTTTTTTCAGCAAACTGGTGTCATTAACTAGGTCAAGACTCAGGAAAAACAGTTAAATGGAGGCATCAAATGCCACAATTTGTAGCCCACAGATAGATGAGGCGTGTGATGGAGATACCACACTGTAAAATATGTGGTCTGTATTTTTATGTTTTTACAGTAAAATAGTGTCAAGAACTAGGGTAACACACAGCAAAAACAGTTGAATGGAGGCCTCAAATGCCACAATTTGTAGCCCACAGATAGAGGAGGCATGTGACGGAGATACCACACTTTCAAATATCTGGCTGGTATTTTTTTTTTAGCCAGTAAAATTGTGTCAATAAGTAGGCTAAGACACAACAAAAACAATTCTATGGAGGCCTGAAATGGCACAATTTCCAGAGCAATGATATGAAATCCGTGTGGCGGACAAAACCCAGTGTAAAATATATGCCCTATAGCTAAATCTATTTTTGGCAGCAAAATATTTTTTGGCCAGCAAAATGGTGTCAAGAAATTATATTCAGATATGATCGCTGGGAAGGGCAAAATCGTTTAAAATAGCTGGATGCTCACGCTGTACTATGAAAAGGATCTGGCTGTATTCTGCAGTCCCAACAAGCAAATGGAGAAAAAAAAACTGTGCTCTGGATTGCTTTTGAATTAAATAATAAGGATTAAAATGCAAAAAAAATTATTCCTGGCCACTGATACCTGGGGCTATATATATGTATATATACGGTCAATATATGTTATAGGCAGCAGCAGACAGTAATGGAATGGACTCTCTTGATGTATGCAATGAAGTATGCCAATGCAATGCCAGCCAGACTAGCAGTGATATCTATATACCCACATACAGTGCTTGCATGCCTTGCACTGATATGTATATACCCACATACACTCCCTGCCTACCTAGCACTTCAATCAACACTGCTCAAAAAAATAGTTAACACTAACACAACACAATGTAACTCCAAGTCAATCACACTACTGTGAAATCTACTTCTCCAGTAACAAAGCAACACCAATTATGAATCAATTTCTCCTGCTGTTGTGCAAATGGAGCAGAAAACAGGTACAAATAATCGGCAATTAGCAAGACACCCCCTATAAAGGAGTGGTTCTGCAAGTGGTGACCACAAACCATTTCTCTATTATCATCTTTTTTGGCTGTTTTGGTTACTTTTGCATTATATCATTGCTCTCACCCCTAGAGGTATTTGTATAGTAGCATGAGGTGGTGTCTACAACCAACAGAAGTTGCTCAGGTAGTGCAGCTCATCCAGGATGGCACATCAATGTGAGATGTGGCAAGAAGGGTAGCTGTGTCTGTCAGCACAGTGTCCAGAGCATGGAGCAGATACCAGGAGAGAGGCCAGTATACCAGGAGACGTGGAAGGGGCTGTAGGAGGGCAACAACCCAGCACCGAGACTGCTACCTCCTCCTTTGTGCAAGGAGGAACAGGAGGAGCAGTGCCAGAGCTCTGAAAAATGACCTCCACCAGGCCACTAATATCCATGTGTCTGCTCAAACTGTCAGAAACAGACTCCATGCTGGTGGTATGAGGGCCCGACGTCTACAAGTGGGTGTTGTGCTTACAGCCCAACACAGTGCAGGGCAATTGGCATTTGTCAGAGAACACCAAGATTATGTTTTATTGTTCACACCGCATTCCACTATGTAATAAATAAAGATTTGCAACTGGAATATTTAATTCAGTGATACCTAGGAGGTGGGATTTTAGTGTTCCCTTTATTTTTTTGAGCAGTGTACATCCCCCGTAATTAGTCCTTAGAAGGACTGTTGATTTAGATGGATTTGTGTATTCAATTATGGTGCACCCACACTATCTTTCAAACCCCCAAATCTTACCCTATTTCGGCAGCAACTCTCCCTACACTAGTTGAGTTCGGAGTTGACTGTGCTGAGCAGGGCGGCGCCAGGTCTGATATAGACGTGATGACACTGTGCGGCCAGCCAATCACTGTAATGCCACAACCAACATGGCTGTGGCATTACAGTGTGCATAATAGAGTT
Source organism: Oophaga sylvatica (assembly GCA_033576555.1). Classification (NCBI taxonomy): domain Eukaryota; kingdom Metazoa; phylum Chordata; class Amphibia; order Anura; family Dendrobatidae; genus Oophaga; species Oophaga sylvatica. The sequence continues at coordinate 165,922 of JARQOD010000192.1, read as the reverse complement.
CACAGCACACTCATATGAATTCAATAAATAAAGGTGAAAATTTATTATTTACAAAAATGTGGGAGCAAAACAGGAATACAAGGCTGAAGAGATATTAATCTCGACGTTTCGGCTCTACCAGAGCCTTAATCATGCTATCACTGTGAACAGAAAAAAATGTATAAGGAACATATCAAAGCATATGGAAAACCATGTAGCATCGTGATATATACAGTGAATCTCCAATACAAAGAGAACATACAATAAGGACAAAATGATTATATACATTTAGGATTTCAGAGAGAGAACATGTAGTCATAATACTGTTAAAGTACACTGGCACCATATAGAGTTGTCCAGAAAATGAGGTTACCTTAGCCCAGAATATGATCATAGGTGGGTAGACAAAAAGAAAGATCCCCAAAAGTAGCTGTAAGGAATAGTGGCATCATTAATAGCAGCACCAATTAAAGCAGTGTGTGAAGAATGGCTGAAAAAGTTACCTAATATCTGGGTCCTCTATTATACTAGTATCGGACATATTGGTCCATTACACCAGCACCTCAATTTAACCGACTTGAGTGCACGCTAACGTTCCTTCTAGTATTATCTATATTGGCGGTTGCACCATGTTCTCTCTCTGAAATCCTCAATGTATATAATCATTTACTTTGTCCTTATTGTATGTTCTCTTTGTATTGGAGATTCATTGTATATATCACGATGCTACATGGTTTTCCATATGCTTTGATATGTTCCTTATACGTTTTTTTCTATTCACAGCGATAGTAATGAGCGCCAAACATGCAGGGCGTACACCAGAACTCCCACCGAACAATCCCAGAAATGCTCAGCGCTCGCCGAGCACAGCGAGTACAGCGATGCTCGGGCGAGTACCGAGCATTACCAAGCATGCTCACTCATCACTTAGGCTAAGTGCACACGTCAGGAATTTGTGCAGAATTTTCCTGAGCAAAACCTGACTTTTTCCGCGGTAAAAATGCGCGTTTTTTTTCACGTTTTTTTTTGCGTGGATTTTGCGCGTTTTTACCGCGATTTTTTCCTGAACTTTCTAGGTCAATAATATAGCGGGAAAAACGCTAGAATTCCGCGAAATTAATGAACATGTTGGTTCTTTTTCCGAGATGCGTTTTTTTCGCGGAAAAAAAACGCACCATGTGCACAAAAATTGCGGAATTCATTCTAAATGATAGGATGCTTAATTCATGCGTTTTTTACGCGTTTTTTCACACGCAAATAATCCTGAACGTGTACACTTAGCCTAACAGTTACTTGGTGTAACACTGATGGATGTGGACCCACTGTGACATGGGCCAGGCCTGGAGTGGTGTATCTAAGTGTCCATCAGGGCTTCACTAGAGCTACTGGTGAGAGGATAGGCTGGACAGCCGGTAGACACCAGGTACTACTCCTGGGTAGTCCCCAGGACTGCCTCAGCTTATCGGTGGTCAGAGACACGAGTGTGAGGTACAACAGGCAAACCCAACTGGACACTTACAGAATGAACTGCATAGGATCCAACATTAAACAAAGAGCGGTGGAGCTGCCTAATATAGGACCTGCAGGCATGGGATAGGCTGGGGAACCTAATCTCTGAAGGACACAGCAGGGTTCAATTCCTGTACAGACTAACCAATCTCTGAGGCCAAATGTAAGCAAATGCTGAGAAGTCATGATGTGACCATAGTGAGTAGGGATGCGCTGAGAGGGCATGTGAGATACCGCCGTAACACCTGGTTAGGAGCCCAATAAGATATTTCCCCCCTTGTGCCGAACCCCTCACTGTGCCTCAGAACAAATGTAATATCTTCACACAACCAAGTGGTAAAGAAATCAGTGAAACACCTGTGGGATAAAAATTCCCATTACACCCTTAGATGACTTCCCTGGTGGGTACAGTGTCTGAAATGGGGTTACGTTGAGGGGTGATATGTTATTCACACACCTTGGGGTCTTTGCCATTGGCCTCCACAAGCGAGGACTGCCAAATTAGTGCTCCAAATGCAAAATGGTGAATTTCCCCATTGGAGCCCGGCCATGTGCAGTCATTTTTGACCTCAGGTTTTGGTAGAAATTTTGTTACAAATTGTGGCTCCATTTTTACCCTTTGTGACATTGAAAAATTTTGACCTACAACAACATTTTAGTGTAAAAAATAATTTTTCTTTTCCACGTCCCAGAAATATAAAGATCTATAAAGCACTTGTTGGATCAAAACACCCCCCACATCCCAAGATGGATTCCAATTCCATTGGTATTGTATTAATTGTTGTTAATTCGTCGGAATCCGGATGTTGAGCTCGGAGATCTCTCTCTGTAAATAGTCAATATTGAGAACAATAATGTCTGTAGAGCATTTGTTTAAAATTGCTTCAAATTTTTCACAGTACTCAGCATTATCCTGGAATAGGGTTGGTCTCAGAGGAACCCTAAGGCCCCTGGGGATTCGCTGCACCTTGTCGTACTCAGCTAAGGTCACACTGTGAAGGTCCAAAGCCGTTAATCTATATTGTTAATCTATATATGTATATATATATGTGTGTTTATTTGAGGGGCACTAGGTTAATTACATTTATTTTTCTCTTAAATAGTTTGGCTATGATAATGTAATTATCGCCTACTGCTTTAACTACATGCCTTTGATTATACTAATCTGAGGTCATATATGCGTTTATTCATATCAATTGTCCTTCCCCATAATTTCACTATCATGACATAAGTATCCTGTTAAGCTACCTGCCATAAACTGCTTCGATGCCATCTACACATTCCCGGCCGAAACACCATATGCGCATGCTCGCTGTGACGGCATGATGCCGCACTAGTCTTCGGGTAGCTCCGGTTATTATCGGAGACACGCATGCTCTGTTTGCTTTAGTTCACCAAATACCGGAAGCGCTCGGCCGTCCTGATACGGGAAGTACTAGCTTCCTCTTTCCTATAAATACCGGGGACATTTAACTCAGGGCACAATCGCTAACAGGCACGATGCGGTGACCCGGTTTCCTCACAGGTAATTATTCAACATCTATCCTGGGGCCTCCTTTATCCTTCTATATCTTGGCGTCCATACTACTGGCATATTTATTGCATCGTGTCCCTTAACCCCTTATACGCTTTTTGTTTTTTTTTCTTATACCATATATAAAATTTCTTTGAACCACTAACCGTCTATCCAGCCTTGGTTTTTATTCTTATGTCACAGAGACTGAATAATCACATCTGCTTTTCCTTTTTGCTTATATCTACATTTGATATCAATATTCTCCTGAGCATTAATATTTTTGAAATACTGCATCATCTTTATTAGGAGACACAGACTCAAGCATATCCTTTTATATAGTATATATATAGCTATAGTTGTTCATTTATCCAATATTTATCATGACCGTAATAAATGTATTTATGTTATATATTAACCCCTTAACGACCAAGCTATTTTGTAGGTTAATGACCGGGCCAATTTTTACATTTCTGACCACTGTCACTTTATGTGCTTATAACTCTGGAACGCTTCTACGGATCTTGGCGATTCTGAGATTGTTTTCTCGTGATATATTGTACTTCATGATAGTGGTAAAATTTCTTCGATATAACTTGCGTTTATTTATGAAAAAAATGGAAACATGGCGAAAATGTTGAAAATTTTGCAATTTTCAAACTTTTAATTTTATGCCCTTAAATCAGAGAGATATGTCACAAAAAAATAGTTAATAAATAACATTTCCTACACGTCTACTTTACATCTGTACAATTTTGGAACCAAAATTTTTTTTGTTAGGAAGTTATAAGTGTTAAAAGTTGACCAGCGATTTCTCATTTTTCCAACAAAATTTACAAAAGCATTTTTTTTAGGGACCACCTCACATTTGAAGTCACTTTGAGGGGTCAATATGACAGAAAATATCCAAAAGTGACACCATTCTAAAAACTGCACCCCTCAAGGTGTTAAAAGCCACATTCAAAAAGTTTATTAACCCTTTAGGTACTTCACAAGAATTGAAGCAATGTGGAAGGAAAAAAATTAACATTTAACTTTTTTTCCCCAAAAATTTTTCTTTCGACACAATTTTTAAAATTTTGTCAAGGGTATCAGGAGAAAATGAACCACAATATTTGTTGTACAATTTCTCCTGAGTACACAGATACCCCATGTGTGGGGGAAAACCAATCTTTAGGCGCACAGCAGTGCTCAAAAGGGAAGGAGCATCATTTGAGATTTTGAATGTCAAATTGGCTGGAATCGAGAGCGGACACCATGTCGCGTTTGGAGAGCCCTTGATATACCTAAACAGTGGAAAACCCCCATAAGTGCCCCCATTTTGGAAACTAGACCCCCCCAAGGAACTTATCTAAATGTGTGGTGAGCACTTTGAACCCCAAGGGCTTCACAGAAGGTTATAACGTAGAGCCGTAAAATTAAAAAAATCATATTTTTTTCCATAAAAATTATCTTTTCATTCCAATTTGTATTTTCCAAAGGATAAAAGGACCCCAAAAGTTATTGTGCAATTTGTCCTGAGTACGCTGATACCCCATATGTGGGGGTAAACCACTATTTGGGCACATGGCAGAGCTCGGAAGGGAAGCAGCGCCATTTGACTATTTTGGCAGGAATTGAGATTGGACGCCATGTCGCATTTGGAGAGCCCCTGATCTGCCTAAACAGTGGAAACCCCCCACAAGTGACCCCATTTTGGAAACTAGACCCCCCAAGGAACTTATCTAGATGTGTGGTGAGAGATTTGAACCCCCAAGGGCTTCACAGAAGGTTATAACGTAGAGCCGTAAAATTAAAAAATCATATCTTTTCCACAAAAATGATCTTTTCACCCCCAATTTTTATTTTCCAAAGGGTAACAGGACCCCAAGAGTTATTATGCAATTTGTCCTGAGTACGCCGATACCCCATATGTGGGGGTAAACCACTATTTTGACACATGGAAGAGCTCGGAAGGGAAGGAGCGCCGTTTTCGAATGCAGACTTTGATGGAATGGTCTGCGGGTGTCATGTCACGTTTAGAGAGCCCCTGATGTGCCTAAACAGTAGAAACCCCCACAAGTGACCCCATTTTGGAAACTAGACCCCCCAGGGAACTTATCTAGATGTGTGGTGAGCACTTCGAACCCCCAAGTGCTTCACAGAAGTTTATAACGTAGAGCCGTGAAAATAAAAACATCATATTTTTTTCCACAAATATAATCTTTTTGCCCCCAAATTTTAATTTTTATAAGTGTAACAGGAGAAAAAGGACCCCAAAAGTTGATGTGCAATTTGTGCTGAGTACGCTGATACCCCATATGTGGGGGGGGAACCACTGTGATCGCCTGAGATTTTTGGGAGCCAGAATGAACAAATCCACAAAAGGTGAAGAATTGCTTTCCTTTTTTACGCCGTTCCTCGTGCGGTATTAGTGATTAGGCGACTTTATTCTTCGGGTCGGTGCGATTACAGCGATACCAGATTTACATCCTTTTTTCATGTTTAGCTTCTGTCACACACTAAAAGACGCTTTTTTTTTTTGGAAAAATTTTTTGTAAGAAATTTTTGCATCGCTGTATTTTGAGAGCTATAATTTTTCCATATTTCGGCCGACAGAGTTATCTGTGGGCTTATTTTTTGCGGGACGAGCTGACGTTTTTATTGGTACCATATTCGGGCACATAACGTTTTTGATCGCTTCCTATTCCGATTTTTGTGGAAGCAGAATGAACAAAAAACAGCAATTCAGGAATTGTTTTTTTTTTTTTTTTTTTCCTCCGTTCCGTGTGTGGTAAAATTGATAAAGCAGCTTTATTCTTCGGGTCACTGCGATTACAGCGATACCTCATTTATATATTTTTTTTATGTTTTGGCGTTTATTACACAATAAAATTTTTAGAGAAAAAATAATTATTTTTGCATCAGTTTATTCCGCGAGCTATAACTTTTTATTTTTTCGCTGATGATGCTGTATAGCGGCTTGTTTTTTGCGGGACAAGATGACGTTTTTAGCGGTACCATGTTTATTTATATCTGTATTTTGATTTTTTTGATCGCGTGTTATTACACTTTTTCCAAGCGGCATGATGATACCGATTGGAAAACGTATAATTTACTTTTTTGTGGTTTTTTTTACGGCTTTCACTGAAGGGGTTAACTATGGTTACGCTTTTATAGATGGGATTTTTACAGACGCGGCGATACCAAACATGTGCATTTTTTTCTTTTTTTATTACATAAAAATGTGTATTTTTTTAGGAAATTTTTTTTTTATTATTTTTTAACCCCTTCACCCCCAAGGGTGGTTTGCACGTTAATGACCGGGCCAATTTTTACAATTCTGACCACTGTCTCTTTTTGAGGTTATAACTCTGGAACGCTTCAACGGATCTTCGCGATTCTGAGATTGTTTTCTCGTGACATACTGTACTTCATGTTAGTGGTATAATTTATTCGATATAACTTGTGTTTATTTTTGAAAAAAAACACAAATATGGCGAAAATTTTGAAAATTTTGCAATTTTCAATCTTTGAATTTTTTTTCCCTTAAAACAGAGAAATATGTCACACAAAATAGTTAAGAAATAACATTTCCCACATGTCTACTTTACATCAGCACAATTTTGGAACCAAAATTTTTTTTTGTTCGGAAATTATAAGGGTTAAAAGTTGACCAGTGATTTCTCATTTTTACAACAAAATTTACAAAGCCATTTTTTTAGGGACCACCTCACATTTGAAGTCACTTTGACGGGTCTATATAGCAGAAAATACCAAAAAGTGACACCATTCTAAAAACTGCACCCTCAAGGTACTCAAAACCACATTCAAGAAGTTTATTAACCCTTCAGGTGCTTCACAGGAGCTGAAGCAACGTGGAAGGAAAAAATTAATATTTAACTTTTTAGCCACAAAAATGATCTTTTACAAACTTTTTTTTTATTTTGACAAGGGTAAAAGGAGAAAATGGGCAGATAAAGTTGTTGTGCAATTTCTCCTGAGTACGCCAATACCCTATATGTGGGGGAAAACCACTGTTTGGGCACACGGCAGAGCTCGTAAGAGAAGGAGCGCCGTTTGACTTTTTCAAACTAAAATTGGCTGGAGTTGAGATTGGACGCCATGTCGTGTTTGGAGAGCCACTGATGCGCCTAAACAGTGGAAACCCCCACAAGTGACACCATTTTGGAAACTAGACCCCTAAGGAACTTATCTAGATCTGTTGTGAGCACTTAGAGCCCCAAAGTGTTTCACAAAAGTTTATAATGCCTGGGTGTGAAAAAAAAAAAAACAATTTTCCACAAAAATGATTTTTTAGTCCCAAATTTTTGATTTTTCCCAAGGAAAATGGACCCCAAAGTTGTTGTCCAATTTGTCCTGAGTACGCTGATACCCCATATGTGGGGGGGGGGGGAAACTGTTTGGGCGCACGGCAGGGCTTGGAAAGGAAGCAGTAACGTTTTGGAATGCAAACATTGATGGGGGTCATGTTCCGTTTGTAGTGCTCCAGATGAGCCTAAACAGTGGAAACCCCCCACAAGTGACCCCATTTTGGAAGCTAGACCCCTAAGGAACTTATCTAGATCTTTGGTGAGCACTTTGAACCCCAAGTGCTTCACACAAGTTTATAATGCCCGGGCATGAAAATAAAAAAATCCTATTTTTTTCCCAAAAAATTATCTCTTAGTCACTAATTTTTTATTTTCCCATAGGTAACAGGAGAAATTGGACCTCAAAAGTTGTTGTCCAATTTGTCCTGAGTACGTTGATACCCCATATGTGGGGGGGAACCACTGTTTGGGCGCATGGCAGAGCTCGGAATGGAAGTAGCACCATTTGACTGTTTCCAACCAAAATTGGCTGGAATTGAGATTGGACGCCATGTTGCATTTGGAGAGTCCCTGATGTGCCTAAACAGTGGAAACCCCCACAAGTGACCCCATTTGGGAAACTAGACCCCCTAAGGAACTTATCTAGATCTTTGGTGAGCAATTTGAACCCCCAAGTGCTTCACACAAGTTTATAACGTAGAGCCGTAAAATTAAAAAATCATTTTTTCCACAAAATTGATCTTTTCACCCCAATTTTTATTTTCCCAAGGGTAACAAGACTCCAAAAGTTATTGTGCAATTTGTCCTGAGTACGCTGATACCCCATATGTGGGGGTAAACCACTGTTTGGGTGCATGGCAGAGTTTGGAAGGGAAGGAGCGCCGTTTGACTTTTTCAACGCAGAATTGGCTGGATGCCATGTCGTGTTTGGAGAGCTCCTGATCTGCCTAAACAGTGGAAACCCCCACAAATGACACCATTTTGGAAACTAGACCCCTCAAGGAACTTATCTAGATGTGTGGTGAGCACTTTGAACCCCAAAGTGCTTCACAGAAGTTTATAACGTACAGCCGTAAAATAAAAAATCTTTTTTTTTTTTTTACAAAAATGATTTTTTCGCCCCCAATATTTTATTTTCACAAGGGTAACAGGAGAAATTGGACCCAAAAGTTGTTGTCCAATTTGTCCTGAGTACGCTAATACCCAATATGTGGGAGTAAACTACTGTATGGGCGCACGTCTGGGCTCGGAAGGGAAGTAGTGACGTTTTGGATTGCAGACTTTGATGGAATGGTCTGGGGGCGTCATGTCGCATTTGGAGAGCCCCTGATGCGCCTAAACAGTGGAAACCCCCACAAGTGACCCCATTTTGGAAAACAGACCCCACAAGGAACTTATCTAGAAGTGTGGTGAGCGCTTTGAAGCCCCAAGTGCTTCACAGAAAATTTATAACATACAGCCGTAAAAACAAAAAAATCATTTTTTTTTTACAAAAATGATTTTGTCGCCCCCAGTTTTTTATTTCCCAAGGGTAACAGAAGAAATAGGACAAATTGCACAATAACTCTTGGGGTACAGAGTACGCTGATACCCCATATGCGGGGGTAAACTACTGTTTGGGCGCATGGCAGAGCTCAGAAGTGAAGGAGCACCGTTTGACTTTTTCAACGCAGAATTGGCGGGAATTGAGATCAGACGCCATGTCACATTTGGAGAGCCCCTGATGTGCCTAAACAGCGGAAACCCCCAATTCTAACTCCAACCCTAACCCAACATACCCCTAACCCTAGTCCCAACCCTAACCACAAACCTAACCCTAACACACCCTAACCCTAATCCCAACCATAACCCTAATACTAACTTTAGCGTCAATCCTAACCCTAACTTTAGCCGCAACACTAACCCTAATGGGAAAATGGAAATAAATACATTTTTTTAATTTTATTATTTTTCCCTAAGGGGGTGATAAAGGGGGGTTTGATTTACTATTTATAGCGGGTTTTTGTGATTGGCAGCTGTCACGCTAAAAGACGCTTTTTATTGCAAAAAGTAGTTTTTTGCATCACCACATTTTGAGAGCTATAATTTTTGCATATTTTGGCCCACAGAGTCATGTGAGGTCTTATTTTTTGTGGGACGAGGTGACGTTTTTATTGGTACCATTTTTGAGCACGTGACATTTTTTGATCGCTTTTTATTTCGATTTTTGGGAGGTTAGAATGAACAAAAATCAGCAATTCATGAATTTCTTTTGGGGGAGGCGTTTATACCGTTCCGTGTGTGGTAAAATTGATAAAGCAGTTTTATTCTTCGGGTCAGTACGATTATGGCGATACCTCATTTATATCATTTTTTTATGTTTTGGCGCTTTTATAGAATAAAAACAATTTTATATAAAAAATTATTATTTTTGCATCGCTTTATTCTGCGAGCTATAACTTTTTTATTTTTTCGCTGATGATGCTGTATGACGGCTCGTTTTTTGCGGGACAAGATGACGTTTTCAGCGGTACCATGTTTATTTATATCTGTCTTTTTGATCGCGTGTTATTCCACTTTTTGTTCGGCGGTATGATGATAAAGCATTGATTTTTTGCTTAGTTTTTTTTTTTTAAGGGGTTCACTAAAGGGGTTAACTGGTGGGACAGTTTTATAGGGGGGGTCGTTACGGACGCGGCGATACCAAATGTGTACTTTTATTGTTTTGTTTTTTTTATTTACAGGAAGAAATGAATTTATTGGGGAATATTTTTTTTTTTTTTGATGATTTTTTTTACCACTTTTTATTTTTATTTACTTTGTCCCAGGGTGGGACATCACAGTATTTTAGCAGATCGCTGGTGTGACAGTGTGCACAGCACTCTGTCACACCAGCGATCGCTCTGGCATCGCTGCAGGCCTCCTCTGCGCCTGCTCTCAGCAGGCACTGAGGAAGCCGCCTCCCTGCAGGACCCCGGCGCCATCTTGGATCCGGGGACCTGGAGGGAGGACGGACCCTCGGAACAGCGCGACACATCGCGCTGCTCTGAGGGTCTCAGGGGGGCGCGCAGGGAGCCCCCTGCCTGCGCGATCCTCCCTGTGCCCCGGGCACACCGCGATCATGTTTGATCGCGGTGTGCTAGGGGTTAATGTGCCGGGAGCGGTCCGTGACCGCTTCTGACACATAGTGCTGGGTGTCAGCTGTGATATACAGCTGACACCCGGCGGCGATCAGCTACGCTCCCCCCGGGAGCGCAGCTGATCGCCTATGACGTACTATTCCGTCCATGGGAATTAGGTCCAGGGTCACATGGACGGAATAGTACGTCTGATGGCAGAGAGGAGTTAATTTTTTTTTTTTTTACAAATTTTTTAAAAAAATGCTTTTTTTTTTACCTTGTCCCTTTATGGGACTTTCACTTTTTTACTTTTGATTGCAGGTACAGTGCATTGCAATGCTACAGCATTGCAATGCATTGTACCTATGGTGAAAGCTGCTGTGACCATGGTCAAAGCGGCTTTCTGTAGCTAGATGACCCGGAGGTTGTCATGACAACCCCAGGTCATCAAGGCAGAGATCGGGCCCTGCAAATACATTGCAGGGCGCCGATCTGAGGCAGAGGGAGCTCGATCACAGCAGTCAGGGGGTTAACAGCCAGGGGCGGCGGGGGCGCCGCTCCCGGCTGCTAGTGCAGGAAGCTCGGCCACTGCAGCGCTGAGCTCCTGCACTGATCGGGCAGAAGAGGCTGAAATTTCAGCCTCTTCTGCCTGATCGCTGCTGTGTTTGGTCAGTCACATTGACTGACCAATCACAGTGCTGTGGGTGCGGGGACCGACGGCAAAGGTGCCCGCACCACTTGCTGTGCCTGTCAGCTGTCGGCACTGAACTACCACTGCGTCTTTACACGCAGTGGTAGTTCAAAGGCATGACGTGCACAGTCCGTCAAGGTGCCAAAACTGACACCTTGCAATGACGGACTGTGCACGTCAATGGACATTAAGGAGGTAATAGCATATTATTATTATTATAGATTTTTATAGCGCCATTTATTCCATGGCGCTTTACATGTGAAGAGGGGCAAATAGACAAGTACAGTAAACATGAGCAATACAAGGCACACACAAGTACAGAAGGAGAGAGGACCCTGCCCGCAAGGGCTCAGTCTACAGGGATGGGTGAGGATACACTAGGAGAGGGTAGAGCTGGTCGTGCGGTGGTTCAGTTGACTGATGATCACTGCAGGTTGTAGGCTTGTCGGAAGAGGTGGGTCTTCAGGTTCTTTTTGAAGGTTTCCATGGTAGGCGCGAGTCTGATGTGTTGGGGTAGAGAGTTCCAGAGTATGGGAGAGGCATGGGAGAAGCTTTGTATGCGGTTGTGGGAAGAAGAGATAAGAGGGGAGTAGAGGAGGAGATCTTGAGAGGATCGAAGGTTGCGTGTGGGTTTGTACCGGGAGACCATGTCACAGATGTATGGAGGAGACATTGTGGATGGCTTTGTAGGTCATGGTTAGGGTTTTGAACTGGAGCCTCTGGACGATAGGAAGCCAATGAAGAGCTTGGCAGAGAGGAGAGGCTGGGGAGTAACGGGGAGACAGGTGTATTAGTCGGGCAGCAGAGTGCAGGATGGATTGGAGTGGTGCCAGAGTGCTAGAGGGAAGGCCAGAGAGTAGGAGGTTGCAGTAGTCGAGGCAGGAGATGATGAGGGCATGCACTAGTGTTTTTGTACTTTCATGGTCAAGGAATGCACGGATCCGGGAAATATTTTTGAGTTTGAGACAGCAGGAGGAGGCAAGGGTTTGGACATGTGGGTTGAAAGAGAGGGCAGAGTCGAGGATCACTCCGAGGCACCGAGGGTGCGGGACTGGGAAAAGTGAGCAGCCATTGACGTTAATGGACAGGTCTGGTGGGGGGGTAGAGTGAGATGGGGGAAAGATGATGAATTCTGTTTTGTCCATGTTCAGTTTTAGAAAGCGAGCAGAGAAGAAAGCAGAAATAGCAGACAGACATTGTGGGATTTTGGTCAGTAAGGAGGTGAGGTCAGGTCCAGATAGGTAGATCTGCGTGCCGTCGGAGTAGAGACGATACTGAAAACCATGGGATTCTATGAGCTGTCCCAGGCCGAGGGTGTAGATGGAGAAGAGTAGGGGTCCAAGAACTGAGCCTTGGGGAACACCGACAGACAGGGGGCGAGGTGAGGAGGTGGAGTGGGAGACCCTGAATGTTCGGTTTGTTAGATATGATGAGATCCAGGATAGGGCCAAGCCTGTGATGCCCAGAGATGAGAGAATCTGTAACAGGAGGGAATGGTCCACAGTGTCGAAGGCAGAAGACAGGTCCAGGAGAAGGAGGACAGAGTAGTGACGCTTGCTCTTGGCGGTTAGTAGGTCGTTGGTGACTTTAGTTAGGGCAGTTTCAGTTGAGTGATGCAGTCAGAAGCCTGATTGTAAGCGGTCAAAGAGGGAGCAGGAGGAGAGGTGGGAGGACAGTTCAAGATGGACATGGTATTCCAGTAGTTTTGAGGCATAAGGGAGAAGAAATATCGGGCGATAGCTAGACACAGAGGATGAGTCAAGGGAGGTCTTTTTGAGAATGGGTGTGATCGAGGCATGTTTGAAGGATGAGGGGAAGACACCATTTGTGAGAGGTTGAAGAGGTGTGTTAGAGTAGGGGTGAAGACGGTGGCGAGCCTAGGGATGAGGTGGGATGGGAGCGGGTCAAGCATGCAAGTGGTGATGTGTGATCTTGATAGGAGGGTGGAAAGCTGATCTTCTGTCAAGGTAGAGAAGTTGGTTTTGGAGGAAGAGGGTTGAGCAGCTAAGAAGGGCAATGGGGGCTGTGGGCCAAAGCTTTCTCTGATCGTATCGATCTTCTGCTTAACCCCTTCATGACCCAGCCTATTTTGACCTTAAAGACCTTGCCATTTTTTGCAATTCTGACCAGTGTCCCTTTATGAGGTAATAACTCAGGAACGCTTCAACGGATCCTAGCGATTTTTTCGTGACATATTGGGCTTCATGTTAGTGGTAAATTTAAGTTGATAATTTTTGCGTTTATTTGTGAAAAAAATGGAAATTTGGCGAAAATTTTGAAAATTTTGTAATTTTCAAATTTTTAATTTTTATTCTGTTAAACTAGAGAGTTATGTGACACAAAATAGTTAATAAATAACATTTCCCACATGTCTAGTTTACATCAGCACAATTTTGGGAACAACATTTTTTTTTGTTAGGAAGTTATAAGGGTTAAAAGTTGACCAGCGATTTCTCATTTTTACAGCAAAATTTACAAAACCATTTTTTTTAGGGACCACCTCACATTTGAAGTCACTTTGAGGGGTCTATATGGCAGAAAATACCCAAAAGTGACACCTTTATAAAAAACTGCACCCCTCAAGCTACTCAAAACTACATTCAAGAAGATTATTAACCCTTCAGGTGATTCACAGGAACTAAAGCAACGTGTAAGGAAAAAATAGACATTTTAATTTTTCCAACAAAAATTTTCTTTTAGCATCAATTTTTTCATTTTTACATGGGCATCAGGATAAAATGGATCCTAAAATTTGTTGGGCAATTTCTCTTGAGTACACAGATACCTCATATGTGGTCATAAACCACTGTATGGGCGCACGGCAGGGCTCAGAAGGGAAGGAGCGCCATTTTACTTTTTGAATGGAAAATATGCTGGAATATTTAGCGGTTGCCATGTCACATTTGGAGAGTCCCTGTGTGCCTAAACATTGGAGCTCCCCCACAAGTGACCCCATTTTGGAAACTAGACCCCTAAGGAACTTATCTAGATGCATAGTGAGAACTTTGAACCCCGGTGCTTCACAAATTGATTCTTTTTTTTACGGAAGTACTTTTTTTTCACAAAAATTTTCTTTTAGCCTCAGTTTTTTTCATTTTCACATGGGCAACAGTATAAATTGGATTCTAAAATTTGTTGGGCAATTTTCCTGAGTACACAGATACCTCATTTGTGATCATAAACCACTGTTTGGGCGCACGGCAGGGCTCAGAAGGGAAGGAGCGCCATTTGACTTTTTGAATAGAAAATATGCTGGAATATTTAGCGGTTGCCATGTCGCATTTGGAGAGTTCCTGTGTGCCTAAACATTGGAGCTCCCCCACAAGTGACCCCATTTTGGAAACTAGACGCCCTAAGGAACTTATCTAGATGCATAGTGAGCACTTTGAACCCCCAGGTGCTTTACAGAAGTTTATAACGCAGAGCCGTGAAAATAAAATATCATTTTTTTTTCTCAAAAAATGATTTTTTAGCCCACTATTTTTTATTTTCACAATGGTTACAGGAGAAATTGGACCCCGAAAGTTGTTGTCCAGTTTGTCCTGAGTACGCTAGTACCCCATATGTGGGGGGGAACCACTGTTTGGGCACACGTCAGGGCTCGGAAGGGATGTAGTGACGCTTTGAAATGCCAACTTGATGGAATGGTCTGCGGGCATCTTGTTACGTTTGCAGAGCCCCTGATGCGCCTAAACAGTAGAAACTCCCCACAAGTGACCCCATTTTGGAAACTAGACACCGCAAAGAACTTATCTAGATGTGTGGTGAGCACTTTGAACCCCCAAGGGCTACACAGAAGTTTATAACGCCCGGGCATGAAAATAAAAAAATCATATTTTTGCAGCATCGGCCATGGCTGGATTGTAATATTTCACCAATTAAATTGGTGAAATATTACACATTGCTCTGATTGGCTGTTTCACTTTTAACAGCCAATCAGAGCGATCGTGGCCACGGGGGGGATAAGCCAACCCCCTGTGGTGAAGCACAAAGGGTCCTGTAACTGCGGGTCGGGTGACCTTTGAGTGACCCCGGTCTCCCGGCCCGCAGGGACGAGATCCTTTCATGACGCCACATAGGCGTCATGGGTCGGATTGGCACAGGTTTTCATGACGCCTACGTGGCGTCATGGGTCGGGAAGGGGTTAAAGAAAGGCAAAGTCTTCAGCAGAAATGAGAGAAGGAGGAGGTGCTGGGGGACAGTAGAGAATTGAAAGTGTTGAAGAGCTGTTTAGGGTTGTGAGACAGGGAGGATATGAGAGATGAGAAGTAAGTTTGCTTTGCAGCAGTGAGCGTGGACTTGAAGCTGGTGAGGGACTGCTTGTATGCGGTTAGGTGCTCGTTTCGAGCGGTATTTTTCGAGCATATTTTTCCATATATATCTTTATACATATTTGTGCTTGAAAAAGGCTTAATTAGCCGAAACGTTGCTGGAGTTATCTGTATTCACACGGGTCGTGTATTTCTTTTTCTTATTTTTGTTTTTTTCTGCTAGAATTCATTGTATCCAAAAGGGTTGTTCTTTTCTTGTTTTCTTATTTTTGCCTCTGATCTTGTAAAACGACAATAAATACATTTTGAGTACCGAAGTTTGTGGAAATTGTGTCCTGATTGTAAACCAGGAAATCATTAGATAAATCTACAGTGGATACAGTGACAGTTTTTTACAAGTCTGATGACGTGAGCCGAATTATACCATGGAAAGACTGCACGACCATGAAAGTGAACGGTGAGAAAACTCATGTCTATATAACGCTGCTTCTTGCCAATTTGAAAGAGACCTATGAATTATTTTTTTTAATTCAACTTCTGCCGTTATAGGATTTTCACAATGTGCAGCCCTGAGACCTAAGAATTGTGTCCTGGCTGGGGGTAGTGGTGCACGGTTCAGTATGTGTATGTACCGCACCAGAACACTAAGCTTATGACTGAAGGATATCAGACTGATGAGTCCAACCTTGGTGATTGCAAAGTATGCGTCTCAAATAATGTGTTCAGAAAAGAGTTCAATCTGTTACCTAAATATCTGAAAAAAATGTCCTCCAGTAATGGCTCTCCAAAACAAATATTACATCATTTCGACGAGGCCATGGTAGATAGCATAACTTATAAACAGTGGATAACTGGTGATAGACTTTTGTCAATCTTTCTAAAAGTGCAGAAGACTTTGCAGAATGTTTTTGTGACCAGCTGATAGTCCTTAAAGGGTTAGTCCAAAACCCAAAAGTAAATTTCAATTATTAAATCTTTAAAACCTAATAACTTTTGTAATTCAAGTCAATGTTAAATTCCCCACCAGTCACTCTGTACTGAACAAATGGTTCTGCTTATATTACCCACTTCCTATGATGATTCATTTGAGAATCCTCAGTGCATAATGGTATACTCATACAATTCTTTATCTGCTGGCTGAAACTGCTGTCACTCCCCTTTTCGCCCTGAAACTGAGCGACATCGAAGGGCAGGAGGCTGGGACATCTCGACACTCCCCTTACTTTGTTTGCCGTCCTGAAATGAAGAGTCATCAGTGGCGCTCTGTTATGTTTTGGTAGCTGAGGAGAGCAGGCAAAAACGGCAATACATCAGAGAGGTTGGAATCTACTGGATTGCAGTACCCTGACTACCCACCACAACTAAAGGCAGCCGTGCAGCGTTCCTACGTTGGTCCTAGACGCCTCGTCACAGCCTGAGAGGTTAACTACACCTAAAGATAGAAAGAGGAAAGCTATCTGCCCGGAGCAGAACCCCAAAGAACATAGGAAGCCCCCAAACATGTAATGGCGGTTAGA
Organism: Oophaga sylvatica; assembly: GCA_033576555.1. Lineage (NCBI taxonomy): Eukaryota > Metazoa > Chordata > Amphibia > Anura > Dendrobatidae > Oophaga > Oophaga sylvatica. The sequence goes on along the minus strand of JARQOD010000192.1, from coordinate 149,031 downwards.
CAAGAGGAAATACAGACACAGATAGAAAATAGTATGAGCAAACACTGGGGCCCAATCTGCCTAGACAGAAAAGGATAGGAAGCATACTTACTGCAATCCAAAAAAACCCTAAAAAAAAGCCAACGCTACTAATTGCAAAAACACCTGAGATCACACGACCTCTACCACCTAAATTAGTTCTCTGCTGTAACAAAACTAAGCCGCAGCCACAGAAAAAACTGGAAAAGGCAAATAAACAAACAACAGTGGCTCCAGAGGAACCGAGAGGAGCCCAAGCCCCCCGGGGAGGGGAACCTGGCCAACCTCACAGAAATGCAGAGAAATATGGAAATGACAAGCACAAAACCAAAAAAAACATAAAATATCTTATCTGAGAGCAGGAGAAGAGGCAAGACTCAGCAAGCTTCCAAGTGAACCAGGAAACAACGTTGAGACAAGAACAATTGATCACCGGCAACCATGATGGGGGGAAACATCCCTTATATCCAGCCAGTCTGTGATTCCTGATTGCCAATCCTCATTGAATGGTTCAGTACTGTTTGTAACCACCAGAGGGAGCTTCTGCTCAGAATTCATTTCTAAAACATTCATAACAGCGCTCCCTTGTGCAATGTCTTCCCGAGTGCCCTTTGTGATGAGCACAGCGTCCAGTCTGTTGTCTGATTAGCTGAATAGTAATAAGCCTTCTCTGCTTACAACCAGAATTAAATACAACAGTGTAGTTCTGATATCTGATTGCTTACTTCATGATTTATAGCTGTTCATTTGTTCCCAAAAATTGATTTCAGTGATAAAAACTGACATCCTACCAAGCTTGAGCAAGGTCTACTACTTCTCGCATGGCTCTTCTGCACAGTATAAAAATAGGAAAAACATTATGTCTGCCATCACGAGAAAGATTTTGGAGTGGAAGCTGAATGGCCCTTTTTTTGGCAAGAGCTCACGGCAAAGGTGTATGTGATGGTTTAGGAGGCCCGTGAAATGTCTTGCAGCTCAGGCTAGCCTCCAGAGGGCATATTCAGACCAAATCTTATCACCCTTGCTACTTTTCAACTGGAGTGAGAAAAAAAAATTCCTAACATTCGGTTCATGTACTGTACAACCAGGACTACGAAGAAGAGGAGAGTTTGTTTAAACATTGGTTTCTGTAGGCAGAACCCATCACAGAGACTCAGCAATATCACACTGTGATCCTATGTAGTCAGACAAATAAAAACAAGGATTTCTTCATTCAGCAGTGACAGTGAAGTCCATGAAGTGACTGAAGGTGGCACAAGATTGGCAATGGATGACATAACTGGTGATGTGACCTGTGAATGTGATCGGCACTGGTGGCTAATGGACTCTCCAAAGATTGACAATAAAGAAGTAGAAGTAACTTTCTGCACCTCCGGTCCATCACCATCCTTTGTGTATCCAAGAAAAACAGATATTTTAAAAGTAAACAGAAATCAGATATAACTCTGGTGGAGCCAAACCCCATAACAGCCAGATAGACTGACACAAGGAAATGGCCATTGTTAGAGATTGTAGACAAGATCACATTTCATCCAGTAGAAGGGAGAAAGTGATGATAAAAGAAAAAATGGTAGAGCACAGTAGGGTCTTATCTAATGTAAATAATTGGTACAGAAGTGTTAGGGCCCCATCTCACATAGCGACGCACCAGTGATCCTGACAACGATATGAACTTGTCAGGATCGCTGGTGTGTCGCTACATGATAGCTGCTGAGCTGCTAAACAGGCAGCGATCAGGACAGCGACACTGCGAGTAACGTCGCTTAGCAATCCGCAGTGTACGTTGGATACCAGCCCGCTGATGCAGGGAGCTGGTAACCAAGGTACACATCAGGTTTCCAGGTGCTGCGCGGTGCCTGGAAACCCGATGTGTACCTTGGTTACCAGCTCCCTGCAGCAGCGCGCTGGAATCCAACGTACACATCAGGTTTCCAGGCACAGCCCCGCGCCTGGAAACCCGATGTGTACCTTGGTTACCAGCTGATAGCTGGTCTCCTGCCTGCCACACGCAGCGATGCGTGCTGGCCAGCGGGAGACCAGCGTTCAAAAAAAAAAAGTCTAGGCATTTCTGACACGACCAGCGATTCACAGCAGGGGCCTGATCGCTGGTACGTGTCAGACATAGCGAGATCGCTGCTGACTCAGCAGCGATCTTGCTAGCAATCTCGCTATGTGAAACGGGGCCCTTAAAACTGCTCACCTAATAGGGATATGTGAGACACAATACATATAAAGCTCTGAATCCAGATGCTGAGGCTTCCTGGGGATACGTCAGAAATAGATGCCGGGAAAGGAAGTTGTTCTGTGCTCTCTAGAGTCACCACAAACCAAGGGTAAGCATAAAAATAGAGGTTTATTTGTCTACACGTTTCAGAATCCACCAACTCCTTCCTCAGGACAAGCATACATAACAATGAAATAATCAACATACCTGGTATAAATATAAAACTCTAAGAAAAAGGGCACCAAGGAACAGAGTGAGGGGTGTATAAAGTCACACGTCTATTACAGATACATGTCTATGACAGCCACATGTCTGTTACAGTCACATGAATAAAAATGGGCCACCTGAAGATATGCAATTACAAGTGTTTTCTACCAGGTAGAGATAATAAACATATGTTGAAATTTATCAGATCCTAAATAAATAAAATAGTGTTAAAATACATTAGAATCAAAGTCATGTGCTTTTTGAGATGCGGTCTGGTAATAAGAGGAGAAAAGAACCAACAAGTGGATGGCGACGTGTAGAGCTATAGGTCGGTGTGATTATCAGTTGTGCTCGTGGGTTGATACGAGTTGAAATGACCTGGTAGTGTAAATTATGGGATGGATGTTCCTCGTGTTCTGATATGTGTTTTAGTGGATTTATAAATATTTATATCTATGTTCATTTTATTTATTTCAAATTTAATAAAAGTCAATAAAAACACGGATTTTGGTAAGAACTTACCGGTAAAATCCTTTTCAGCGAAGGAAGGGAGGGAGACACAGGAATTCATTACTGATGGGTAGGCGGAGCCCCAGATCAGGATGTCACCTCAGATCAAAAGAGTGCTGACTGGCTGGCCCCTCCAGCTCGGGCTCCTCCTACTCAGCTCCAGTCGTACCAAAGCTTTTAGGAAAAGAGCCAAGATCACCAGCGGAGCAACATAACCCCTTCTGAAGGAACTTCAGAGAAAAAACACAAGGATACAGGTTATGCATGCAAAGAAAGCCAAAAACCACAGAGTTCCAGGTACTACTCACGGAACCTGACTACTGCGATGAGCTGGCGATGCTGGAACAGAGCCTTAGCGCGCTGACCTCAGCCCAGATAATCGCTATCAGATAAGGGTCGCGCTGCATCTGAAAACATCAACACACTTCTGCCTTGGGAGGGTGCTGTGTCTCCCTCCCTTCGCTGAAAAGGATTTTACCGGTAAGTTCTTACCAAAATCCGTGTGTTTCAGCTGCAGAATGGAAGGGAGGGAGACACAGGAATTCATTACTGATGGGACGTCCCAAAGCAGTTCAAAAATAAGGGTGGGAAAAAACCAACAAGAGGCAGAAACCCAACAACCTTAACAACAAAGCGCAACCAGCGCTAAACACAAGTTCATCCAGAACTTTAAACTACAGCTGCCTGCAGGACCCTACGTCCGAGGGCTGCATCAGCGGAAGCACTGACGTCCACTTTATAAAACTTCGTAAACGTGTGGACAGAGCACCAAGTTGCCGCCCAGCAGAGCTGCACTGCCGAAACACCTTGGTGAAAAGCCCACGATGAAGCCACAGCCCTCGTGGAATGGGCTTGAATCTTAATCGGGCAAGATTCACCCTGAAGACGGTAAGCTTCCAATATAGCTGACCGAATCCAACGAGCTATAGAATCCTTGGAAGCTCGTTGACCACGCCGACGACCGACTGGAACCACAAATAGGGAGTCCGTCTTACGAAAACCTTGAGTAATAGATAGATAAAACTTCAAGGCCCGCACTAAATCCAATGTGTGTAAAGCTCGCTCTTTCACATTCTTCGGATCCGGGCAGAATGAAGGCAACACAATATCCTGGTTGACATGAAATTGTGACACCACTTTAGGCAAAAAATCACCCCGAGTGCGAAGCACTACACGATCCGGAAAAAACTCCAGAAAAGGAGGCGAACAAGAAAGAGCTGCCAACTCAGAAACTCTCCTCAAGGAAGTGACTGCAACAAGGAAAGCCACCTTCCAAGAAAGTAAAGAAAGGCTAGCAGAAACCATAGGCTCAAAAGGTTTATGCTGAAGAGCCTCCAAAACAAGGTTGAGCCGCCAAGGAGACACGGGTGCCTTCCGCGGCGGGAACTTACGAGATATACCTCGGAAAAAGGAGAGCACGTCTCTATTTGAAGCAATGGTTCTCCGGAACAATAAGGACAGAGCAGAAATCTGACCTTTCAGGGTGCTGACTGCCAAACCCTTGTCTAGCCCATGCTGCAGAAAAGCCAACAGGTTGGGAATGGAAAATTTTCTCGGGTTCCGAGAGGACCCCAAACACCACGAAAAGAAGGTTTCCCAAATTTTGTGGTAAATCCTAGTAGTAGCCGGACTTCTTGCAGCACGAAGGGTAGCAATGACCTCGGCTGAGAAACCTCTACGGGTCAAGATTTCGGTCTCAAGAGCCACGCCGTCAAACGCAGGGACATCAAGTCCGGATGACAAACGGGCCCCTGAGTCAACAAGTCCGGTTGAAGAGGGAGTGGAAAAGGAGGTGCCGCCAACAGCGACATTATTGTCGAGAACCACACCCTTCTTGGCCAGTCTGGAGCTATCAAAATAGCTGGAATTCGATCTAGTCTGATCCGACGCAGTACTAGAGGAAGTAAGGATATCGGCGGGAATACATAGATCAGCTCGAACTGATCCCACTGAGCCACTACAGCATCCACCGCCACAGCCTTCGGGTCCTTGTACCTGGACATGAATGTCGGTAACTTGGCATTGGACCTGGATGCCATCAAATCCACTTGGGGGGTTCCCCAGCGAGAGCACAGTAGTGCAAAAACTTCCGGGTGGAGGCTCCATTCCCCGGGATCCATCCTTCTGCGACTGAGAAAGTCCGCTGTAATATTCTGAACCCCTGGAATGTGAATCGCCGAAATGGCTGGTACACTGGCCTCTGCCCAAATCAGAATTCGGGACACCTCTACCATGAGTCTGGAACTCCTTGTCCCACCTTGGTGATTGATATACGCGACAGCCGTCGCATTGTCTGTCTGCACTCGGACTGGCAGACCGCTCAAAGGGACCGTCCAATGTTGGAGGCAAAGGAAAATCGCCCTCAATTCCAGGATGTTGATCGGAAGAACAGACTCTTCCGATGACCATACCCCCTGAATCCAGAGATTGTTCCAAACACCCCCCCAGCCCGTCAGGCTGGCATCGGTGGTTATGACTGACCACTTCGGAGGGAGGAAAGACTTCCCCAGGGAGAATGCCCCTGGACGTAACCACCATTCTAGAGAATCCCGCACCGCGCGAGAAATGGTGACACTGCAATCCAGCGATTGCGACTGGTTCCATCGACTCAAGATGAACCTTTGGAGAGTCCTGGAATGGAACTGGGCAAAAGGAATTGCCTCCATGGACGCCACCATCAGTCCCAGAAGACGCATACACTTCCGTAGGGACATTGCCGTTGAGGATTTCATAATCTGTACATGTCGAAGAAGACATGACTGTTTGTCTGGTGGTAGGGAAACTACCGACCGAAACGTGTCGAGATGCATTCCCAAAAAGAGGATTGTCCTCGATGGTTCCAGGGACGACTTCTCCCAATTGACCAGCCAACCGAAGTCCTTCAGAAACTGAAGAGACAAATCCCGAGCCGTCAACGCCTCCTCCTCCTCCGAAGCCACGATCAAAAGATCGTCCAGATAAGGGAGAATCGTAATCCCCTGTCTTCGAAGGATTGCCATGAGGGGCGCCAGAATTTTTGTAAAGACCCTTGGCGCTGAGGCTAAGCCGAACGGCAGAGCCACGAACTGGTAATGATTCTGACCTATGGCAAATCGAAGAAAGCGCTGATGAGCCTTTCCGATGGGAATATGCAAATAGGCGTCGCGAATGTCGATTGACACCAGAAAATCGTTCTGTGATAGAGCTGCCACAACGGAGCGAAGCGACTCCATGCGAAATTTCCGGGCATGGACATGCCGGTTTAATCGCTTGAGATCCAGAATCGGGCGAAATTTGTTCTCCTTTTTGGGAACTATAAAAAGGTTGGAATAAAAACCGTTCCCTCGGTCCTCTGACGGAACCGGTATCACTACACCCTTTTGTAGCAGAGATTCGACCTCTCGCTATAGAGCGACAACAAGCTCGGGTTCCGACGGAACGCGAGATTGACAAAAAATATTTGGGGGTCGAGAAGCAAACTCTATGAAATAGCCTGCCGACACTATCCGCGTTACCCAGGAATCTGGAACGCGAGCCATCCAAGTCGCCTTGAAAAGAAGCAGGCGACCCCCCACTCGAGAATCCTCGAGTGGACCCCTGGCGTCAATCCAACTTTGCGGGCTTCTTGTCAAGTTCCCGCTTGTCCTGGCGGAAACTCTGCTTCCAGGGAGTACGAGTTTTCTGAGAGGATTTCTTTCCTGAGAAGGAAGGACGACCCGATCCCCACGAGGAGTGACTAGATCGTCCTCGGCCCCGAAAGGACCGCCGACCACTATAGACACCAGGCTTACTGGACACCGAGGCCATGGCCCTACGCTGTGGTAATGCTGATTCCTTCGCCTTAGCCTTGGAAATCAGCTCTGTGAGGTCGGATCCAAAAAGATGGCCACCCTTGTAAGGTAAGGCCAACAACCCTTGTTTGGAAACTGCGTCCCCGGCCCACTGTCTGAGCCATAAAGCTCTTCTGACTGTGACCGCTGAAGCTTGCGCTTTGGCCAGCAGAGATGCCGTATCCAGACCGGCATCAAAGATATAACAGGCTGCCGTTTCTAACCATTCACAAGTTTCCCGTATCTCAGATAACGGAGATTCATTTTGCAACTCCGTCTTCAGACGTGCCAACCAGCCTAGAGAAGCTCTAGCAGCACACATGGATCCTAGCACTGCTCGGAATCCATGACCCGCAGCCTCATAGCTTGCTTTTGCCGCCAATTCTGTTTTTCTATCCAAAGGCTCCTGTAAGCTCGCTTTCCCCTTAATAGGGAGTAGTGAGGATTTACTAAGCTGAGATAAAGACACATCCACTTCAGGAGCAGAAGTCCAATTAACCTTTAACTCCGCAGAGCAAGGATAAAGTGTATCAAAGAAATGCGTTCCATGAAAACGCTTATCTGGACACAGACGTTCCTCCTCTATTACACTATTAAGCTCATCCAGAGCTGGCAATGTTGTACGCGAAGCACGGGACTCCTGGAACATGCGTGCTGATTTACCAGGACGACTAGTTACCTCCTCCGGTAACTGTAATATATCTCTCATGGCTTCAATTAATGCCTCCGTACGCTTCACCATAGAGGAACGCCCCTGCGGCTCGTCCGCATCTGAATCGGATATTTCTCCATCCGAATTTAAAGGGGAACTCTGCCCAATATCAGATACATCTGACTCGCTCCGTGTAGAGGCCGGTAACGGCCTGCGTCGCTTCCTCTGAGAGGAATTAGCAGACACATATTGACCTAAAAGGTCAGACAAGTTGTTGATCGATCGAGCGATATCGTCCAATTTTTCACCGCTGTCACCGCAGTGCTAGACGCTGTGGAGGTCTGCGTATCTGATTGCCGTAATGGCACTGGGACATGGTCCGCGGCATCTGAACTCTGTTCAGACATGTCTCACCTGTATGAGCAGGTCAAAGCGGTAATACCAGCAAAAACTATGCGGTTTTTTTTTTGTTTTTTTTTTAAACGCTGAAGGGTTAACGCTCCACCAGGCAGGGTTACCCCAACGGTATTCAGTCAAAAAATTTAGCTGGTAGAAATAACCCTCAGAGGGGTTAATATTGCAAACTCACCACAATATATATATTTGTGAGCCCCAGCCAATTTTATGTCTCTAATGAGACTGCAGCTGCAGGATAGCGATCGCTGCGCTGCGGGGTGAGGAATCAGCACTCACCCAGCTGGCCGTGGTGTCTTATGAGGAGAGGAGCGGTCTGAGGAGCCCAGGAGCCTGTGTAATGGCCGCCACAGTGATGGGAGATGGAGAAGAAGCGCCAGAGCGCGCGTCTTCCTGCACAGAAGACCGGGAATAGTTAGGCCACGCCCCCCGCCAGCTCAAATATTGAGCGCGAACTCCCCCGCTCCTGCTCCCTCTCTGTCCTGCAGGTATCTGCCTGCGGACAAAAGATCACCACATCTACTTGTAACAGCGCTGTCACCGCAGCGCTGAAGCATACTGACATACAAGTAATAGCGCTGCTCACTCAGACGCTAAAGCACTCACACATAATTATAATAAAAAATTTGTGTGGAGTACTCACCAGCCAAAGCGCCACAGGGACCCTCAGGGGTTTCTGGCCAGTGGCGTAGCGTGGGGGGGGCGGTCCGCCCCAGGCGGCACCTGTGTGTGGGGGCGGCACCTGTGTGTGGGGGCGGCGCACCCTTCCTTGCCCTCCCAACTTCGCACAGCCAGCATTTACCATTGCTGTGCTGTGCTTTGTAAAGATGCTAGCAGGACCTGTGATGAGGTCACAGGAGGGGAGGAGTTAGGTGTCACATGATCAGGCCCCTGTGTGCAGGAACCTGCTGTACTGGTCGTCATGGTGCTGGATGATGGTAAGTTTATATGTGGGATCATAAGGGGTTTACAGTGTGGATGTAGCAGAGCTGTGTGTGCATGAGGTGTACGGAGCGGAGTCGTGTGTACGAGGTGTACGGAGCGGAGCCGTGTGTACGAGGTGTACGGAGCGAAGCCGTGTGTGTACGAGGTGTACGGAGCGAAGCCGTGTGTGTACGAGGTGTACGGAGCGGAGCCGTGTGTACGAGATGTACGGAGCGGAGCCGTGTGTACGAGGTGTACGGAGCGAAGCCGTGTGTGTACGAGGTGTACAGAGCGAAGCCGTGTGTGTACGAGGTGTACGGAGCGGAGCCGTGTGTGTACGAGGTGTACGGAGCGGAGCCGTGTGTGTACGAGGTGTACGGAGCGGAGCCGTGTGTGTGTACGAGGTGTACAGAGCAAAGCCGTGTGTGTACGAGGTGTACGGTGCGGAGCCGTGTGTGTACTAGGTGTACGGAGCGGAGCCGTGTGTGTACGAGGTGTACGGAGCAGAGCCGTGTGTGTACGAGGTGTACGGAGCAAAGCCGTGTGTGTACGAGGTGTACGGAGCAAAGCCGTGTGTGTACGAGGTGTACGAGGTGTACGGAGCGGAGGTGTACGGAGCGGAGCCGTGTGTGTACAAGGTGTACGGAGCGGAGCCGTGTGTGTACGAGGTGTACGGAGCGGAGCCGTGTGTGTACGAGGTGTACGGAGCGGAGGTGTACGGAGCGGAGCCGCATGTGTACGAGGTGTACGGAGCAAAGCCGTGTGTGTACGAGGTGTACGGAGCGGAGGTGTACGGAGCGGAGCCGTGTGTGTACGAGGTGTACGGAGCAAAGCCGTGTGTGTGCGAGGTGTACGGAGCGAAGCCATGTGTGTACGAGGTGTACGGAGCGGAGCCTTGTGCGTGTGAGGTGTGTGGAGCGGAGCCATGTGTGTACAAGGCCACAAAGAGCGGAGCCGCGCATGTACAAGGGTCCTGTTACTTGCGGGATCTGTGTGCTTGAGGGCTGCAGGGGGAAGGAGGGGTGCCATTTTGTGCATGGGTCTGGTGGGGACGGAGCGAATGCTGTTATCTGTGTAGGGCTGGGTCCCTGTCCCGCTGTCCTGGCCGGGAGGTTTACTTTCCCGCATTAGAATCGTACATGCGGAAACCCGGGGACCTCCCACACGTTCTGGCAGCCACATGTCACGTTCCACCGGAGGTGACGTGCTGTAAGTCAGCTGAACGCTGGAAATGACCGCTGACCTCATTTCCGGCGGTCAGCTTACAGCAGCAGGTACTGTAACTCGTTCTCGGGAGAGTCTTCAGAATGGCGACGCATTGAGCCGCTGGATCTGTTGAAGTGAGAGCCGGGTATTGTACGGACCGCTGCATACAATACCCGACTCTCACTGAGCGAGACAGGCAGGATGTGGGGATCTCAACATGGGATCTGTTCAACAGATGAAGAGATCCCCAGATCCTGCCTGTCTCGCTCAGTGAGAGCCGGGTATTGAATGGAGCGCCTCATAGCTGGTGAGATCCCCACATCCTGGGGAAATGAGGTCAGCGATGGAACGTGACTTGTGGCTGCCAGAATGTGTGGGAGGTCCCCGGGGTTTCCGTATGTACGATTCTAATGCGGAAAGTAAACCGCCTGGCCGGGACAGCGGACAGGGTCCCGAAATCAGGACTGTCCCGCTGAAACCGGGACGGTTGAGAGGTATGTGTTTATAATTATTGTTTATGAAACAGTGTGATCAGCAGTGCTAAGTGGGTGTGGTCAGGGTGTGGATATGGGTGTGACCAGTGAAATGGGTGTGGCTAGGGGTGTGGCCTAAAATTTGCCGCCCCGGGCGCCACAAACAGTTGCTACGCCACTGTTTCTGGCGCTGTGCCCATGCTTCCCCCCAGGGCGAGGAACGCAGTGACCGCACGTGTGGTTTGCGTCCCGCCAGGGAAGCTCTCCTCATCCCCCAGGGCCGGCAAGGATTCTGCAGGGACTTTGAGTAAATACAGATCCGCCAAGGGAGAGGTTGGGGTACAGCAGCGCTGATACCCCTGAGACCTCTAGACCAACTGGTGATCCAAGTCTCCTGTCCGAATATAAAATAATAAAATCTTCTGAGGAGCTGCATTAGCAGCGACCATCCTCTGGACCTCAAATCTTAGACTGGAGCTGAGTAGGAGGAGCCCGAGCTGGAGGGGCCAGCCAGTCAGCACTCTTTTGATCTGAGGTGACATCCTGATCTGGGGCTCCGCCTACCCATCAGTAATGAATTCCTGTGTCTCCCTCCCTTCCATTCTGCAGCTGAAAACACTTATTTGAATAAAAAGCACAGTGATCTCATACTTCACTGCTCAAAGAGCACGCACAGAGAATGGAGAAAAAGAAGGAGCGGACAGCCACATCGGGGGAAGCTCTGGGATGGGATTCCCCTCAGTGCCGAGCTCAATAGTGTGGGAATTCGCTCTGCTCACAACAAACAGCATGGACAAAAAACCAGAGAGATAAAATACCAGGGTCAAGGACAGGAAACAAAAGAGGTAATATACCATGGTCATTGTCAGGAAACCAGAGAGGTAATATACCAGGGTCATGGACAGGAAACCAGAGAGGTAATATACCAGGGTCATGTACAGGAAACCAGAGAGGTAAGATACAATGGTCATGGTCAGGAAACCAGAGAAGTAAGACACCAGGGTGATGGACAGGAAACCAGAGAGGTAAGACACCAGGGTGATGTACAAGAAACCAGAGAGGTAAGATACCAGAGTCATGGACAGGAAACCAGAGAGGTAACATACTAGGGTCAGAATCATGAAAAAAAAAGACTGAATCATTTCTTATGTACTGATGTGTATTTTTGTGGCTATTTACATGTATAATATTTTTAACCATGTTCATTTAATTTTTATTTTATTCCAATTGTTTGAATAAAAATAATTCTAATCTCAAAATTCACTGCCTGAGGAGCAGGCACAGAGAACAGTAAATCACCAGAATGACCCGAACTCTGCGTCAGAGCTGGGAATCCGCTCCCGCTGAGCTCAGAAAGTGAGGTGAACGGAGTTCAATAGCATGGGAATCCGTTCTGCTCACAAATAGCAGTATGGAGAGAAGACCAGAACCACAGTGTACCAGGGCCACAGAGAGATACATGCGTTCCAGGACATATGGGCCCCCAAAGTCCTGTTAGAAACTAGAAATCAGAAATTTATGGAAAAAAAGAAAAAAGAAAATTTGGATGGAACAAAAAAGGGGTAAGTTTTTCATACCAGGCTCAATATATACCTGGCATGGTTTTAATAAGGGGGAAAAATAATTTTCACACCCTTAAGGTTATTAGTTTATTATTAGTGTTCATCAGCAGGAGCGGTCCTCCAGGGACAACAGACCAATATAGGATAGAATTAACCCCTTAATGTCCACTGACGTGCAGAGTCCGTCATGGCAAGGTGTCAGTTTCGGCACCAGGACGGACTCTGCACGTCATGGCTTTGATCTACCACTGCGTGTAAACACGCAGTGGTCAATCAGTGCCGACAGCTGTCACAGACAGCTGACAGGCACGGCAAGCGGTGCGGGGACCTTTGCCGTCGGTCCCCGCACCCACAGCGCTGTAATTGCTCAGTCAATCTGACTGACCAAACACAGCAGCGATCGTGCAGGAGAAGCTGAAATTTCAGCTTCTCCAGCGCGATCAGTGCAGGAGCCGGCGCTGCAGTGGCCAGGCTTCCTGCACTGACAGCCAGGAGCGGAGCCCCCACCGCCCCTGGCTGTTAACCCCCTGACTGCTGCGATCGAGCGCGATCGCAGAGCTCAGGGGGGGAGGTAGAGGGTCGGGAGCTCCCTCTGCCTCAGATCGGCACCCTGCAATGTATTTGCAGGGGCCGATCTCTGCCTTGATGACCCGGGGGTTGTCATGACAACCTCCGAGTCATTTACCTACGGGAAGCTGCTGTGATCATGTCACAGCAGCTTCCACTATAGTTGCAATGCATTGCAATGCCAGAGCATTGCAATGCATTGTAACTGCAATAAAAAGTAAAAAAAAGTGAAAGTCCCATAAAGGGACAAGTTAAAAAAAATCATTTTAAAAAATTGTAAAAAAAATATTAAAAAATAATTTTAAAAAAATCCCCTAAAAAATACACATTTTTATGTAATAAAAAAAATAAAAAACAAAAAACACATGTTTGGTATCGCCACGTCCGTAAAAATCCCATCTATAAAAGCGTAACCCTAGTTAACCCCTTCAGTGAAAGCCGTAAAAAAAAAAAAAAAGTAGTAAATTATACTTTTTCCAAGCAGTATCACTATACCGCTTGGAAAAAGTGCAATAACACGCGATCAAAAAGTCAGATATAAATAATCATGGTACCGCTGAAAACGTCATCTTGTCCCGCAAAAAACAAGCCACTATACAGCATCATCAGCAAAAAATAAAAAAGTTATAGCTCGCGGAATAAACTGATGCAAAAATAATTATTTTTTCTATAAAAATTTTTATTGTGTAAAAAACGCCAAAACATAAAAAAAATATATAAATGAGGAATCGCCGTAACCGTAGTGACCCGAAGAATAAAGCTGCTTTATCAATTTTACCACACACGGAACAGAGGAAAAAAAAAAAAAACAATTCCTGAATTGCTGGTTTTTGTTCATTCTGATTCCACAAAAATCGGAATAGGAAACGATCAAAAAACGTTATGTGCCTGAATATGGTACCAATAAAAACGTCAGCTCGTCCCGCAAAAAATAAGCCCACAGATAACTCTGTCGGCCGAAATATGGAAAAATTATAGCTCTCAAAATACGGCGATGCAAAAATTTCTTACAAAAAATTATTCCAAGAAAAAGCATCTTTTAGTGTGTGACAGAAGCTAAACATGAAAAAAGGGTGTAAATCTGGTATCGCTGTAATCGCACCGATCCGAAGAATAAAGTCGCCTAATCACTAATACCGCACGAGGAACGGCGTAAAAAAGGAAAGCAATTCTTCACCTTTTGTGGATTTGTTCATTCTGGCTCCCAAAGATCGCAGTAAGGCGATCACAGTGGTTCCCCCCCACATATGGGGTATCAGCGTACTCAGGACAAAATGCACAATAGCTTTTGGGGTCCTATTTCTCCTGTTACCCTTAGAAAAATAAAAATTTGGGGCAAAAAGGTAATTTTTGTGGAAAAAAAATATGATTTTTTTATTTTCACGGCTCTACATTATAAACTTCTGTGAAGCCCTTGGGGGTTCAAAGTGCTGACCACACATCTAGATAAGTTCCTTGGGGGTCTAGTTTGCAAAATGGGGTCATTTGTGGGGGGTTTCTACTGTTTAGGCACATCAGGGGCTCTCCAAGCGCGACATGACACCCGCAGACCATTCCATCAAAGTCTGCATTTAAAAACGGTGCTCCTTCCCTTCCGAGCTCTGCCATGCGTCAAAATAGTGGTTCCCCCCCACATATGGGATATCAGCGTACTCAGGACAAACTACACAATAGCTTTTGGGGTCCTATTTCTCCTGTTACCCTTATAAAAATAAAAATTTGGGGGCAAAAAGATTATTTTTGTGGAAAATAATATGATATTTTTATTTTCACGGCTCTACGTTATAAACTTCTGTGAAGCACTTGGGGGTTCAAAGTGCTCACCACACATCTAGATAAGTTCCTTGGGGGGGTCTAGTTTCCAAAATGGAGTCACTTGTGGGGGTTTCTACTGTTTAGGCACATCAGGGGCTCTCCAAACGTGACATGACACCCGCAGACCATTCCATCAAAATCTGCATTTGAAAAAGGCGCTCCTTCCCTTTCCAGCTCTGCCATGCGTCAAAATAGTGGTTTACCCCCACATATGGGTATCAGCATACTCAGGACAAATTGCACAATAACTTTTGGGGTCCTGTTACCCTTTGGAAAACAACAATTGGGGGTGGAAAGATCATTTTTGTGGAAAAGATATGATTTTTTAATTTTACTGCTCTACGTTATAACCTTCTGTGAAGCCCTTGGGGGTTCAAAGCTTTCACCACACATCTAGATAAGTTCCTTGGGGGTTCTAGTTTCCAAAATGGGGTCACTTGTGGGGGTTTCCACTGTTTAGGCACACAGGGACTCTCCAAATGCGACATGGCATCCAATCTCAATTCCAGCCAAAAAAGTCAAATGGTGCTGCTTCCCTTCCAAGCTCTGCCATGCGCCCAAATAGTGGTTTACCCCCACATATGGGTATCAGCGTACTCAGGACAAATTGCACAATAACTTTTGGGGTCCTTTTACCCTTTGGGAAATAAAAATTGGGATGAAAAGATCATTTTTGTGGAAAAAACATGATTTTTTAATTTTACGGCTCTACGTTATAACCTTCTGTGAAGCCCTTGGGGGTTAAAAGCTCTCACAACACATTTAAATAAGTTACTTGGGGGGTCTAGTTTCCAAAATGGGGTCACTTGTGGGGGGTTTCCACTGTTTAGGCACACAGGGACTCTCCAAATGCGACATGGCGTCCAATCTCAATTCCAGCCAAAAAAGTCAAATGGTGCTGCTTCCCTTCCGAGCTCTGCCATGCGCCCAAATAGTGGTTTACCCCCACACATGGGGTATCGATGTACTCAGGAGAAATTGTACAACAAATATTATGGTTCATTTTCTACTGATACCCTTGACAAAATTTTAAAAAATTGTGTCGAAAGAAAAATTTTGGGAAAAAAAGTTAAATGTTCATTTTTTCCTTCCACATTGCTTCAATTCTTGTGAAGTACCTAAAGGGTTAATAAACTTCTTGAATGTGGCTTTGAACACGTTGAGGGGTGCAGTTTTTAGAATGGTGTCACTTTTGGGTATTTTCTGTCATATTGACCCCTCAAATTCACTTCAAATGTGAGATGGCCCCTAAAAAAAATGATTTTGTAAATTTTGTTGGAAAAATGAGAAATTGCTGGTCAACTTTTAACACTTATAACTTCCTAACAAAAAAAAATTTTGGTTCCAAAATTGTGCTGATGTAAAGTAGACATGTGGGAAATGTTATTTATTAACTAATTTTTGTGACATATCTCTCTGATTTAATGGCATAAAAATTAAAAGTTTGAAAATTGCAAAATTTTCAAAATTTTTGCCATATTTCCGTTTTTTTCATAAATAAACGCAAGTTATATTGAAGAAATTTTACCACTATCATGAAGTACAATATGTCTCGAGAAAACAGTCTCAGAATCGCCAAGATCCGTTGAAGCGTTCCAGAGTTATAACCTCATAAAGAGACAGTGGTCAGAAATGTAAAAATTGGCCTGGTCTTTAACCTACAAAATGGCTTGGTCGTTAAGGGGTTAATCTGCATATAGTTTATCACCATTGGGATTTAATTTAAGTGGATGGTAGATATATATCTAGATGGAAAAAGATGGCTAGGGGAGAAAAGAGGGTATGGAAATAAATGGGGAATTGTGGCTGGGGAGAGAAAGCACAGTAGGTGCTCATCCGTACTGCTTCTACCTGCAAGAATCTTGTATGCAATATTTTTTGAATGTTTACACGAGGTCTGTCACTTTATTAGTCTACAATTTAATATTTATTCATGTGTGGATTGTAAACCCGTTCTATATATATTTTGTATCTCGGCTTATTGTGAATTGCTATTTACCACTCGACGGAGACCTGAGATTGTTAATGATATAGGATGATATGGTATATAATTGTTATACTTCTTCCATATGGGCTTTCCACTTAAAATTACATATATGTAAAGGATTCTTACTAAACTATACTTTCTGACAGATAAATGTGTATATATATATATATATATATATATATATATATATATATATATATAGTTACCTGATGATTTTTCTCTGCATAATCTCTTCGTTCTACATGTATTTTATGTTTTGTTGAAATAAAGATATTCTATTTCACACTGAAATTTTGATTATGGGAGTAACGTTTGTAGGCTATGTTGTTGATCTCTACTTCTGAATATAGGGAGGACCTCTTTTGGGCATACATACAGTGGGTACGGAAAGTATTCAGACCCGATTAAATTTTTCACTCTGTTTCATCTCAGCCATTTGGTAAATGCAAAAAAGTTTTTTTTTCTGATTAATGTACACTCTGCACCCCATCTTGACTGATAAAAAACTGAAATGTAGAAATTTTTGCAAATTTATTAAAAAAGAAAAACTGAAATATCACATGGTCATAAGTTTTCAGACCCTTTACAGACACTCATTTACGTCACATGCTGTCCATTTCCTTGTGATCCTCCTTGACATGGTTCAACTCCTTCACTGGAGTCCAGCTGTGTTTAATTAAACTGATAGGACTTGATTTGTAAAGGCACACACCTGGCTATATAAGACCTCACAACTCACAGTGCATGTCAGACCAAATGAGAATCATGAGGTCAAAGGAACTGGCCAAGAAGCTCAGAGACAAAATTGTGGCAAGGCACACATCTGGCTAAGGTTACAAAAGAATTTCTGCAGTACTCAAGGTTTCCAAGAACACAGTGGCCTCCATTATCCTTAAATGGAAGAAGGTTGGGACCACCAGAAGTCTTCCTAGACCTGGCTGTCCAGCCAATCTGAACAATCATGGGAGAAGAGCCTTGGTGAGAGAAGTAAAAAAAGAACCCCAAGAACACTGTGGCTGAGCTCCACAGATGCAGTAGGGAGATAGGAGAAAGTTCCACAAAGTCAACAATAACTGCAGCCCTCCACCAGTCGGGCCTCCTCAGTGCAAGGTATATGAAAGCCAACATAGAGTTTGCTAAAATAACACATGAAGGACTCCCAGACTATGAGAAATAAGATTCTCTGGTCTGATGAGAGGAAGATAGAACTTTTTGGTGATAATTCTAAGTGGTATGTGTGGAGAAAACCAGGCACTGCTCATCACCTGCCCAATACAATCCTAACAGTGAAACATGGTGGTGGCAGCATCATGCTATGGGGGTGCTTTTCAGCTGCAGGGACAGGATGACTGGTTGCAATTAAAGTAAACATGAATGCGGCCAAATACAGAGATATCTTGGATGAAAACCTCTTTCAGAGTGTTCTGGACGTCAGATATGGCTGAAGGTTCACCTTCCAACAAGACAATGACCCCAAGCACACAGCTAAAATAACAAAGGAGTGGCTTCAGGACAACTCAGTGACCATTCTTGACCGGCCCAGCCAGAGCCCTGACCTAAACCCAATTGAGAATCTCTGGAGAGAACTGAAAATGACTGTCCACCAACGTTCACCATCCAGCCTAATGGAACTCTAGAGGATCTGCAAGGAAGAATGGCAGAGGATCCCCAAATCCAGGGGTGAAAAACTTGTTGCATCATTCCCAAGAAGACTCATGGCTGCACTAGCTCAAAAGGGTGCTTCTACTCAATACTGAGCAAATGGTCTGAATACTTATGACCATGTGATATTTCAGTTTTTCTTTTTTAATAAATTTGCAAAAAAATTCTACATCTTTTTTTTTTTCAGTAAAAATGGGGTGCAGAGTGTTAATGCGAAAAAAAAAAAATTTTTTTGCACTTACCAAAATGGCTGCAATGAAACAGAGTGAAAAATGTAAAGGGGTCTGAATACTTTCCGAACCGCCTGTATATGGTTAGATAAAGGAACTACATATTGCAGCAAAAGGCGTATACATGATAACTTCATACTGCAGGGAAAGACAATAAAGTGATAATACAACATGACAATATTTAGGAATATTTCACCAAACTCCATTACAATCCATAAATCCCCATGTCCTTTTAATTAATAAATAATAATGATAATATTCTTTATTTTTATATATGTTATATTCCGCAGCGCTTTACAGTATTTG
>JARQOD010000192.1:0-130365 GCA_033576555.1 Oophaga sylvatica | reverse complement strand
TCTTTTTGCGAAAGTAGATCTCTTTTTTGGGTTCATTTGTCCCCATCGTTATTGAAATGGACCCGTCAATTCAGCCATCTGTGATTGGGTCCAACCTACTTCTTTAAAAGGTCTTCAGAGATTCTTGTTTTGGGCCCAAATTTTTTATCGTAAATTTATTGGTATTTCTCTGTTATGTTAAAACCATTGACTGATTTGACCAAAAAGGGTTCTGATGTGGTGAATTGGCCTCCTGACGCAGTCTCTGCGTTTCAGAACTTAAGCAGAGATTCACTTCTGCTCCTGTTCATACGGCAGCCTGATGTTTCTCTGCCATTTCAGTAAGGTTGATGCCTCTGAAATTGGGGCAGGTCCATTTTGTCCCAAAGAGATCCAGAGACCTACTAAAAGTAACCCTTGGCCTTTTTCTCTCGAAAATTTTCTCCAACGAACGTAATTATGACGTGGGTAATCGGGAGGTATTGGCCATGAAGTGGGCTTTGAAGAGTGGAGACATTGGCTGGAGGGAGCCAACATCAGGGTGTGGTCCTCACGGACCATAAGAATCTGGTTTATCTGGAATCAGCCAAGCGACTTAATCCTAGACAGGCCAGGTGGGCCTTGTTTTTCACACGTTTTAATTTTGTGGTTTCCTTTCTTCCTGGCACTAAGAATGTTAAGGCGGATGCCCTCTCGAGGAGTTTCCTTGCGGACTCTCCTGAGTTATCTGATCCTGCTGTTATTTTGAAAGAGGGTGTAGTTCTTTCCGCTATCTCGCCCAATTTGAGACTGGCTCTGGAAGGGTGTCAGGAGGATAAACCCGAGCGCTGCCCTATTGGGAAATTGTTTGTCCCAGACCAGTGGAAAAAGAGTGTGATGTCTGAGATTCATTGTTCCGCGTTGGCCGGTCATCCCGGAATTTTTGGTACCAGAGACTTGGTGAGTCGGTCCTTTTGGTGGCCTACTTTGTCTCGTGACGTCAGGGAATTTGTGCAGTCCTGCGGGACTTGCTCTCGCTCCAAGCCTTGCTCTCGCTCTAGTGGTTTGTTGATGCCATTGCCTGTGCCCAAGAGACCATGGACCCATATCTCTATGGATTTCATTTCCGACCTCCCTGTTTCTCAGAGAATGACCGTTATCTGGGTGATTTGTGATAGGTTTTCCAAAATGATACATCTTGTGCCATTACCTAAGTTGCCTTCCTCCTCTGAATTGGTGCCGTTGTTCCTTCAGCACGTGGTTCGTTTACACGGCATTCCTGAGAACATTGTGTCTGACAGAGGAGTCCAGTTTGTTTCCAGATTTTGGAGGACTTTTTGTTCTAAACTGGGTGTTCAATTGTCTTTCTCCTCGGCTTTTCATCCTCAGACCAATGGACAAACTGAGAGAACAAACCAGACATTGGAGACTTATCTGAGATGCTTTGTGTCTGCTGATCAAGATGACTGGGTCTCTTTTTTGCCTTTGGCTGAGTTTGCTCTTAATAATAGGGCTAGCTCTGCCACTTTGATGTCTCCATTTTTCTGCAATTTTGGGTTTCACCCTCGATTTTCTTCGGGACAGATGGAGGCTTCTGTCTGTCCAGGTGTTGACTCTGTTGTGGAGCGTATGCAGCAGATTTGGGACCAGGTAGTGGAGAGGTTGTCCCTCTCTCAGGAGAGGGCCCAGCGGTTTGCCAACCAGCATAGGACTGATGGTCCTCGGTTTGAAGTGGGGGATTTGGTCTGGTTGTCCTCAAGAAATATCCCTATGAGAGTTGCATCTCCTAAGTTTAAGCCTAGGTTCATTGGACCTTATAAGATCATGGAGATTCTTAATCCTGTTTCCTTTCGTTTACTTCTTCCAGGGACATTTAAGATCCATAACGTGTTCCACAAGTCCTTATTGAAGAGGTTTGTCGAGCCAGTGGTTCCTATGGCTGCGCCTCCTGACCCTGTTTTGGTTGAGGGCAGTCTGGAGTATGTGGTTGAGAAAATATTGGATTCTCGTTTTTCTAGACGGAAACTCCAGTATTTGGTTAAGTGGGAGGTTATGGTCAGGAGGACAATTCTTGGGTGTTTGCTTCGGACATCCATGCTAGGAGACTGATCCGTGCGTATCACAGAGCTCATCCTGACCGACCTGGTTG
This sequence comes from Oophaga sylvatica, assembly GCA_033576555.1. NCBI lineage: Eukaryota > Metazoa > Chordata > Amphibia > Anura > Dendrobatidae > Oophaga > Oophaga sylvatica. Next base: position 128,258 of record JARQOD010000192.1, on the reverse strand, counting down.
CCCAAATGAGGGTTTGGTGACCCCTCCTCAAGGGGGGGGTACTTTTGTGAATGTGTTAGAAATGAATTCTGAGCAGACGCTCCCTCTGGTGGTTGCAAACAGTACTGAACCATTCAGTGAAGATTGTGAAGATTGGCAATCAGGAGTTACAGACTGGTCTTATATAAGGGAGGTTCCCTCCCATCATGTTTGCCGGTGATCAATTGTTCTTGTCTCAACTGTGGTTCCTGGTTCACTTTGAAGCTTGCTGAGTCTTGCCTGCATCTTCAGATAAGATATTTTCTGCTTTTATTTTTGTGCTTGCTTTTTGCATTGTTCTCTGCTCTTCTGTGGAGGTCAGCCAGGTCCCCTCCGGGGTTTCTGCTCCTCTCAGTTTATCTGAGCCACTGTTATTTGTTCATTTGCCTTTTCCAGTTTTTTCAGTGGCTGCGGCTTAGTTTTGTTACACCAGAGAACTAATTTAGGTGGTAGAGGTCGTGTGATCTCAGGTGTTTTTGCAATTAGTAGAGTTGGTATTTTTTAGGGTTTTTTGGATTGCAGTAAGTGTCCTTCCTATCCTTTTCTTTCTAGGAAGATTGGGCCCCAACGTTTGCTCATACTATTTTCTGTCTGTGTCTGTATTTCCTCTTGTCTAACCGCCATTACATGTTTGGGGGCTTCCTATGTTCTTTGGGGATCTGCTCCGGGGCAGATAGCTTTCCTCTTTCTATCTTTAGGTGTAGTTAACCTCTCAGGCTGTGACGAGGCATCTAGGACCAACTTAGGAACGCTCCACGGCTGCATTTAGTTGTGGTGGTTAGTCAGGGTACTGCAATCCAGTAGATTCCAACCTCTCTGGTGTATTGCCTTTTTTGCCTGCTCTCCTCAGCTACCAAATCATAACAGATCCCACTTGGACACTCTGAAGAGTTGTTCACTTTTCCATTTGTAGATTCGGGCCTCTAGCCCGATCCACTTGAAGCGTGGCAAGATGAGATCGCATGTAGCGATGCCCAAATATTTGAGCAGCCATGGTCACACGAAGGCGACGGTGGGAACTTGTCACAAGAGGTGGACGATGATGAGACACAATTGCCAGAAAGTCAGGAGGAGGACTAGGGTGCTGAAGTGGAAGACGAGGTGGTGGATGATATAGTAAGAAGACATGCAGAGCGAGGACAGCTGCACACAGTGGGAGGGAGGCGTAGCGCCCCAACACGCAGGAAGAAGCAGTGTGGTGGCCGCACAACTGAAGGAGGGCAACCATTTCTTGTAACACTAACACGACGGAAGTTGGCAGTACTACTGTTAGGTCTTCCTGAGTCTGGTTGTTGTTTAGAGATTCTGCTGATAACCAAAACAGGCCATTTGCACCACCTGCAATTCCCGCATCAGCAGGGGTAGCAAAACTAGCAGCCTAACCACCACCAGCAAGTGCTTGTGGGCAGGGAAGGTATATCTCGCTAACCGCACACTGGGTTAACATAGTGGAAGCCGGGACCCAGTCGGACCTTGGGATGGAACACGTCCTCCTGATGCCGAGGATTGCGGCCCTAGGTCAGTCAGGGTAGCCCCAACAGTGTACAGCTCCTGCACCTCATCCTCCTTCTCTTCAGCCTCCATCTTCAAAATAACCACATCAGTCACAAGCTAGATGCAATGCAGCACTGCCTCAGCCAAGTGGAAACAGGCTGTGCTGAAGCTAATATGCTTAGGTGACAAACCGCACAATGCTGAAGAGTTGTGGACAGCTCTGAACGAGCAGGCAGGTCTGTGGCTGATACTGCTGAACCTACAGCCAGGCATGGTCGTGTGTGACAATGGCCAGAACTTGGGGCAGCTTTGAGGCGAGGCGAGCTCACACAAGTACCATGCCTGGCTCATGTGCTTAACCTCGTTGTTCAACGGTTTCTCAAAAGCTACCTGGAGCTGCCGGAGCTGCTTGTGAAAGTACGCCTCCCATGTGCCATTTTAGAAAGTCAGCTACATCTTCCACCGCCCTTGCCGTGCTTCAGCAGCGTTTGCAGCTTCCGGCTCACCGACTGGTGTGTGATGTCCCCACGCGTTGGAAATCTACACTGCATATGTTGTAAAGGATTTGTGAGCAGAAGAGGGCAGTTGTTAACTTCCAGGATCAATAAGACCTTCGGTATTCAGTTCAGACTCCACACATATGACCTCTGGAGTGGACATGGATGTCAGACATATGAACCATCCTACAAAACTTTGAGGAGTCCACCAAGATGGTGAGCGGCGATGATGCCATAATTAGCTTCACCATCCCGCTTCTCTGTATTCTGAAAAGCTCTCTGCTCACATTGAAAGAGGATGCATTGCAGGCGGAGCACGATGAGACGGAGCAAAGAACCATACAGGGTGACTACACACAGCCCAGCCTCATGTCATTCCAATGTGGATTGGTTGACAATGAGGAGGAGGAGGAAGAACAGGAGCTAGTTTCATGCGCTATAGATCTTACTACAAGCACAACTGTCATACCGTCTGTTCAGCGTGGATGGCCTGAGGACAGGGAGGAGGAGGACAGCATGGTCAGTCATCCTCTTGGTGAGGAGACGGAAGTCTTGCCTGTTAGCTGTTGTGAATGGGTTTGAGATGAGTTCTGAGCAGAGACTCCCTCTGGTGGTTACAAGCGGTACTGGTCTGTTCAGTGAAGATTGTGAGGACTGGAATCAGGTGTTACTGACTGGTCTTATATAAGGGACTCACCTTCCCATCAGGGTTGCCGGTGAGCAATTGTTCTGGTCTGAATCCTTCATTCCTGTTTCCCTTGTAGCCTGCTGTGTCGTGTCTGCATCTCCTGCTAACAGATAAGACATTTTCTTCTTTTTGTTTTTGTACTATATTTTTGCATTTTGTCCTGCACTTCTGTGGGGGCCTTTTGGGTCCCCTCTGGGGGCTTTTGCCCTCTCAGTTTAGTTCAGCCACTGATGTTTGTACTTTTGCTTTTTCCAGTTTTTTCAGTGGCTGCTGTTTTGATTTTGTTACACCAGAGAACTAATTTAGGTGGTAGAGGTCGTGTGATGTCAGGTGATTTTGAAATTAGTAGAGTTGGTGCTTTTCAGGGTTTTCTGGGATTGCAGTAAGTACCCTTCCTATCCTTTTCTATTTAGTTAGTTTGGGCCCCAGCGTTTGCTCATACTATTTTCTTTCTGTGTCAGTATTTCTTCTTGTCTAACCGCCATTACTTGTTTGGGGGCTTTCTATTATCTTTGGGGTTCTGCTCTGGGGCAGATAGCTTTCCTATTTCTATCTTTAGGTGTAGTTAGTTTCTCAGGCTGTGACGAGGCGTCTAGGACCAACGTAGGAACGCTCCACGGCTGCCTCTAGTTGTGGTGGTTAGTCAGGGTACTGCAATCTCATAGATTCCAACTGCTCTGGTGTATTGCCTTTTTTTACCTGCACTCCTCAGCTACCGAAACATAACAGTATCACCGGCCTAAAAATTGAAAATTGTATGGTACTCACAGAAGGGAAAAAATATTGTGAAAGAAAAAAGGTTGTCAGAGTTGTCAGAGATATTTTTCTGTTTGTTGCATTTTTTTTTTTCTTTATCTCTGGGTGCTGGGGAGGATCTTTTCTCTCAATGGAGTTTGCACGGTTGTCTGGCCGTGTGGATCAGCTTGCCACTGAGGTTCAGAGTATTGCTGCATATCTTGCTAGGTTGCCTGTTGTGGAACCTAGGATCCCCATGCCAGATTTGTTTTTGGGGGATCGAGCTAAGTTTCAGAATTTCAAAAATAATTGTAAATTGTTTTTTGCCTTAAAATCTAAGTCCTCAGGGAACGCAGCGCAGCAGGTTCAAATTATCATCTCTCTCCTGCGCGGCGATCCTCAGGATTGGGCTTTTTCCCTGACACCTGGGGATCCTGTTTTGAGTGATGTTGATGCATTTTTTCAGGCTTTGGGGTTATTGTACGATGAGCCTAATGTCACTGATCAAGCTGAAAAAGCCTTGTTGGCATTAAATCAGGGGCCTTATGACGCTGAGTTATACTGTCAGAGATTCCGTAGGTGGGCAGTCCTGACCAAATGGAATGACGACGCTTTGGCAGCCCTTTTCCGGAAGGGTCTGTCAGATAATGTAAAGGATGTTATGGTGGATTCCCTGTCCCCTCTGGTCTCAATGATTCTATGTCATTAGCGATTCAAATTGACAGACGTTTGCGTGAGCGGAGAAGTATGCGTGGAATGGTGTTGCCTTGTGAACCAGCTTCTGAACCCATGCAGTGTGATAGAGTGGTGTCTGGGGCACAGCGTCATGAGTTTCGAAAGCGCAATGGGTTATGTTTCTACTGTGGTGATGCCTCTCATGCTATTTCAGTCTGCCCTAAGCGGGGAAGACGTTTTGCATGCTCAGTTGTCTTGGGTAGTGTTCAGACTAAGTTTTTATTAACTGTCACTCTGATATGCTCTCTGTCCTCATTTTCTGCTCAGGCTTTCGTTGATTCTGGAGCAGCTATTAACCTGATGGATTATGATTTTGCTAAACGTTGTGGGTTTCCCTTGATACCCCTACAGAAGTCTATTCCCCTACTGGGGATCGATTCTACCCCTTTGGCTGAGAATAAACCCCAGTTTTCTACTCAGGTGATAATGAGGGTTGAACCTGATCACCAGGAGTGCTGCAAATTTTTGGTTCTGTATAATCTGCATGACATTATCGTGCTGGGTTTCCCTTGGTTACAGTCTCATAATCCTGTTTTGGATTGGAAATCTGTGTCTGTAACCAGTTGGGGCTGCCAATGTGTTAATACCAACACTCCTGTTTTTTCTGCCTCCCCCAGGCTCAGGATGTTCCTGACTTTTTGTTTGATTTTTCTGATGTGTTTAGCGAAAGTAAATCTGCATCCTTGCCTCCCCATAGGAGCTATGACTGCGCTATTGAATTAGTGCCGGGTAGTAAATTCCCTAAAGGTCGCCTTTTTAACTTGTCTGTACCTGAACATGACGCTATGCGGTCTTATATCAAGGAATCATTGGAGAAGGGTCATATCAGACCATCCTCTTCACCCTTAGGTGCCGGTTTTTTCTTTGTGGCCAAAAAAGATGGTTCATTAAGGCCGTGTATTGATTATCGTCTCTTGAACAATATTACTGTGAAATATCAATACCCGTTACCCTTGATTTCTGACCTGTTTTCCAGGGTGAAAAACGCTACTTGGTTTACCAAGCTTGACCTCAGGGGGCGTATAACCTTATTCGCATTAAGCACGGGGATGAATGGAAGACGGCATTCAATACCCCTGAAGGGCATTTTGAGTACCTAGTGATGCCCTTTGGGCTCACTAATGCTCCTTCCGTCTTCCAGTCCTTCATGAATGACATTTTCAGGGATTTTGTGGACAAATTTCTGATTGTTTATTTGGATGATATCTTGATTTTTTCTAATGACTGGGACTCTCATGTGAAACATGTTCGAACTGTGTTCCAGATTTTGAGAGAGAATGCTCTGTATGTGAAGGGATCAAAGTGTCTTTTTGGCGTACAGAGGATCTCATTTCTGGGATTCATTTTGTCCCCATCTGTTATTGAAATGGACCCGGTCAAGGTTCAGGCCATCTGTGATTGGGTCCAACCTACTTCATTAAAGGCTCTTCAGAGATTTTTGGGTTTTGCCAATTTTTATCGTAAATTTATTGGTAATTTCTCGGTTATTGTTAAACCATTGACTGATTTGACCAGAAAGGGTTCTGATGTGGTGAATTGGCCTCCTGAGGCAGTCTCTGCATTTCAGGAACTTAAGCAGAGATTCACTTCTGCTCCTGTTCTACGGCAGCCTGATGTTTCTCTGCCATTTCAGGTGGAGGTTGATGCCTCTGAAATTGGGGCAGGTGCCGTTTTGTCCCAAAAAGATCCAGAGACCTCTAAAAGTAACCCTTGTGCCTTTTTCTCTCGAAAATTTTCTCCTACTGAACGTAATTATGACGTGGGTAATCGGGAGTTATTGGCCATGAAGTGGGCTTTTGAAGAGTGGAGACATTGGCTGGAGGGAGCCAAACATCAGGTGGTGGTCCTTACGGACCATAAGAATCTGGTCTATCTGGAATCTGCCAAGCGACTCAATCCTAGACAGGCCAGGTGGGCCTTGTTTTTCACACGTTTTAATTTTGTGGTTTCCTTTCTTCCTGGCACTAAGAATGTTAAGGCGGATGCCCTCTCGAGGAGTTTCCTTGCGGACTCTCCTGAGTTATCTGATCCTTCTGTTATTTTGAAAGAGGGTGTAGTTCTTTCCGCCATCTCGCCCAATTTGAGACTTGCTCTGGAGGGGTGTCAGGAGGATAGGCCCGAGTGCTGCTCTGTTGGAAAATTGTTTGTCCCGGACCAGTGGAAAAAGAGTGTGATGTCTGAGATTCATTGTTCCGCATTGGCTGGGCATCCCGGAATTTTTGGTATCAGAGACTTGGTTAGTCGGTCCTTTTGGTGGCCTACCTTGTCTCGTGATGTCAGGGAATTTGTGCAGTCCTGCGGGACTTGCTCTCGCTCCAAGCCTTGCTCTCGCTCTAGTGGTTTGTTGATGCCATTGCCTGTGCCCAAGAGACCATGGACCCATATCTCTATGGATTTCATTTCCGACCTTCCTGTTTCTCAGAGAATGACCACCATCTGGGTAATTTGTGATAGGTTTTCCAAAATGATACATCTTGTGCCATTACCTAAGTTGCCTTCCTCCTCTGAATTGGTGCCGTTGTTCCTTCAGCACGTGGTTCGTTTACACGGCATTCCTGAGAACATTGTGTCTGACAGAGGAGTCCAGTTTGTTTCCAGATTTTGGAGGACTTTTTGTTCTAAACTGGGTGTTCAATTGTCTTTCTCCTCGCATTTCATCCTCAGACCAATGGTCAAACTGAGAGAACAAACCAGACATTGGAGACTTATCTTAGATGCTTTGTGTCTGCTGATCAGGATGACTGGGTCTCTTTTTTACCTTTGGCTGAGTTTGCTCTTAATAATAGGGCTAGCTCTGCCACTTTGATGTCTCCGTTTTTCTGTAATTCTGGGTTTCACCCTCGATTTTCTTCAGGACAGACGGAGGCTTCTGTCTGTCCAGGTGTTGACTCTGTTGTGGAGCGTATGCAACAGATTTGGGACCAGGTAGTGGAGAGGTTGTCCCTCTCTCAGGAGAAGGCCCAGCGGTTTGCTAACCGGCATAGGACTGATGGTCCTCGGTTTAAAGTGGGGGACTTGGTCTGGTTGTCCTCAAAGAATATTCCTATGAGAGTAGCATCTCCTAAATTTAAGCCTAGGTTCATTGGACCTTATAAGATCATTGAGATTCTTAATCCTGTTTCTTTTCATTTGCTTCTTCCAGGGACATTTAAGATCCATAACGTGTTCCACAAGTCCTTGTTGAAGAGGTTTGTTGAGCCAGTGGTTCCTGCTGCTGTGCCTCCTGACCCTGTTTTGGTTGAGGGCAATCTGGAGTATGTGGTTGAGAAAATATTAGATTCTCGTTTTTCTAGACGGAAACTCCAGTATTTGGTTAAGTGGAGAGGTTATGGTCAGGAAGACAATTCTTGGGTGTTTGCTTCGGACATCCATGCTAGGAGACTCATCCGTGCGTATCATAGAACTCATCCTGACCGACCTGGTTGCTCAAATGAGGGTTCGGTGACCTCTCCTCAAGGGGGGGGTACTGTTGTGAATGGGTTTGAGATGAGTTCTGAGCAGAGACTCCCTCTGGTGGTTACAAGCCGTGCTGGTCTGTTCAGTGAAGATTGTGAGGACTGGGAATCAGGTGTTACTGACTGGTCTTATATAAGGGAGTCACCTTCCCATCAGGGTTGCCGGTGAGCAATTGTTCTGGTCTGAATCCTTCATTCCTGTTTCCCTTGTAGCCTGCTGTGTCGTGTCTGCATCTCCTGCTAACAGATAAGACATTTTCTTCTTTTTGTTTTTGTACTATATTTTTGCATTTTGTCCTGCACTTCTGTAGGGGCCTTCTGGGTCCCTCCGGGGGCTTTTGCTTTTTCCAGTTTTTTCAGTGGCTGCTGTTTTGATTTTGTTACACCAGAGAACTAATTTAGGTGGTAGAGGTCGTGTGATCTCAGGTGATTTTGAAATTAGTAGAGTTGGTGCTTTTCAGGGTTTTCTGGGATTGCAGTAAGTACCCTTCCTATCCTTTTCTATTTAGTTAGTTTGGGCCCCAGCGTTTGCTCATACTATTTTCTTTCTGTGTCAGTATTTCTTCTTGTCTAACCGCCATTACTTGTTTGGGGGCTTTCTATTATCTTTGGGGTTCTGCTCCGGGGCAGATAGCTTTCCTATTTCTATCTTTAGGTGTAGTTAGTTTCTCAGGCTGTGACGAGGCGTCTAGGACCAACGTAGGAACGCTCCACGGCTGCCTCTAGTTGTGGTGGTTAGTCAGGGTACTGCAATCTCATAGATTCCAACTGCTCTGGTGTATTGCCTTTTTTTACCTGCACTCCTCAGCTACCGAAACATAACAGTTAGCAGTCTGGCACACATGGATGACTTTATGTTGCGCTGCCTTTCCCGTGACCCTTGCATTCTGGAAACTTTGGGTGACTCTCAGTACTGGTTGGTGACACTTCTAGACCCACGCTACAAGAAGAACTTTCAATCTCTTCTTCTAGAGCCAGACAGGTCAACTAAAATGGTGCAGTACCAGAGGGCCCATGTTGCGGAATTATTAAAATTTCCATCTGAAAGCACTGGTGGCAGAGGTCACAACCAAGGAGTACTGTCGAGAGAGACATTACTCCAATTATGCCCTGGCCTTGAGGCGCGGGGTACTCTCACAAGGAGTGCAAAATTTTGGAAGATGCTGAGGAAGTACCTTGCTGACCGTACCAACGTCCTCTGTGATTCCTCTGTGCATTTTAATTATTGGGTATCCAAGCTGGACATGTGTCATGAACTGACTCTCTACACCTTGGAGGTCCTGGCCTGCCCTACCGCTAGCGTTTTGTCAGAGCATGTTTTTAATACGCTGGTGGAATTATAACTGATAGCATTTTCAGCTGACAGGCGGATGTGCTTGACAGGCTGACTCTTATAAAAATGAACAAGGGCTGGATTGGGTAAGACTTCTCTACACCACCGAATGATAACAGCAAAACATAACCTCAAATACAGTGTCTTTTTTTTGGGAAGTGTATTCCCTTGTACCTCTTCACACCCACACATGGGTATATGCTTCCTGATTTTGGCTATTTGATGTTATCCTTCTCATCCTAATCATCCACCACCACTAGATCACCATGGTGACCATGGTATGTGATGCAACAGCCAAGTTAGTGTTTTGAAGGATGTTTATGATGGCCGTAACAAAAATGTTGACACAGTATGTTGATGTGTACCCCCCAGGGGGAAATGTTTGTCAGCCCATACATTTTGTGTATGGGCATTACAAGTATAGTATATATAGTATTTTACAAGTATTTTTTATGAGGCCCTTCTTTTTGTTTCTTCCAAGGGGGATAGGGGTGCGTGCAAATTTGGGGCAGACCTTGCATTCACTGCATAGCCAAACAGTATGGGAAACCCAGTTCCTAATAATGGGATCTGTAGGGGTTGGTCAGCTGCTTCATCAATACAATTCTCCACTTTTGGGTCTTCACCCTCAACACTGCAATTCTATACTTTAGTTTCTTCAGTCTCAACACTGAAATGCTCCACTGCCAGGTGTTCTTTAGCCTCAACACTGCAATGCTCAACTGCCGGATCTTCAGCCTCAACACTGCAATTCTCCACTGCAGTTTCTTCTTTAGCCTCAACACTGAAATTTTCCACTGCAGGTTTTCCAGACTCAACACTGACATTTTCCACTGCCGGGTCTTCATCCTCAACACTGGAAAGATGTATATCTTTGAACCGTGTTAGCCAGTAGAATCATAGAATGGTAGAGTTGGAAGGGACCGCCTGGGTCATCTGGTCCAACCCCTGCTCAAAGCAGGATTCACTAAATCATCTGAGACAGATGTCTGTCCAGCCTCTGTTTGAAGACTTCCATTGAAGGAGAACTCACCACCTCTCGTGGCAGCCTGTTCCACTCACTGATCACTCTAACTGTCAACAAGTTTTTTCTAATATCTAATCTGTGTCTCCTCCCATTCAGTTTCATCCCATTGCTTCTAGTCTTTCTGTGTGCAAATGAGAATAAAGATAATCCTTCTACAATGTGACAGCCCTTGAGATATTTGTAGACAGCTATTAAGTCTCCTCTCAGTCTTCTTTTTTGCAAGCTAAGCATTCCCAAATCCTGTAACCATTCCTCATAGGACATGGTTTGCAGACCGGTCACCATTCAGGTCGCTCTTCTCTGAACTTGCTCCAGTTTGTTGATGTCTTTTTTAAAATGTGGTGCCCAAAACTGGACACAGTATTCCAGATGAGGTCTGACCAGAAAGGAGTAGAGGTCAATAATGACTTCACGTGATCTAGACTGTATGCTTCTGTTAATACATCCCAGAATTGTATTTGCCTTTTTTTGCTGCTGCATCACACTGTTGACTCATGTTCAGTCTGTGATCTATTCGTATACCCAAGTCTTTTTCACATTTACTGTTGCTTAGTCTTATTCCTCCCATTCTGTATACGCGTTTTTCATTTTTATTTCCCAGATGTAGTACTTTGCATTTTTCCCTGTTAAAAACCATTCTGTTAGTTGCTGCCCACTGCTCCAGTTTATTTATATCTTTTTGAATCCTTTCTCTTTCTTCTCTAGTATTAGCTATCCCTCCTAGCTTTGTGTCATCAGCAAATTTAATCAGTTTACCCTCAATTCCTTCATCTAAATCATTGATAAAGATGTTGAACAATACAGGGCCCAAGACTGAGCCCTGTGGTACCCCACTTGATGCATTCTTCCAACTGGATGTGCAGCCAATTACTACCACTCTTTGGGTCCTATAACTAAGCCAGTTATGAATCCACCTAACAGTTGCCTTGTCTATTCCATACTTAGTCATTTTTTCAATAAAGATTGTGTGAGATACTTTGTCAAATGCTTTGCTGAAGTCAAGATATAATATCTGCAGCATTTCCCTGATCCACCCAGTCAGTGATTCTGTCATAGAAGGAAATTAAGTTAGTCTGACATGACTTATTAGTTACAAACCCATGCTGACTCTGGTTAATCACTTCATTCTTGTCCAGATACTCACATACATGTTGTTTAATAATTTGTTCAAAGATCTTTCCTGGTATAGATGTCAGACTCATCGGCCTATAGTTCCCTGGGTCCACCTTCTTCCCCTTTTTGAAGATAGGAACATTTGCTCTTCTCCAGTCTTCTGGGACTTCTCCTGTTCTCCAAGAATTTTCAAAGATTATGGAGAGTGGTTTAAAAATTTCTTCTGCTATCTCCTTCAGTACTCTGGGGTGTAATTTATCTGGACCTGGAGACTTGAATTCATTTAGGTTAGCTAAGTGTTTCCTCACTATTTTTCTGTTTATAGATATCCTTTATTCTTCTATTCCCTTAATAGGACAGTGAAGATCAGTTGATGTTACATTTCCTTTCTGAGAGAAAACAGATGCAAAATAGGAATTTAAAAGTTCGGCTTTCTCAACATCATTCCTTACCATTTCATAATTTTCATCCTGTAAAAATCCTATAGCATTTTTGACTTTTCTTTTACTTTTGACATATCCCCAAAATCCTTTTTTATTGCTTTTGACATCTCTTGCAAGCCTTAATTCATTGTCAGCTTTAGCTAATCTGATTCTTGCCCTGCAGGTTCTGCAGATATAATTATATTCTTCTTTATATATGCCTCCCTCTTTCCATTTGATAAACATTTCTTTCTTCCTTTTTAACATGTGTTTAAGTTCTTTGTTCATCCATCCCGGTTTCGTTAAATGCTTCCTATTCTTCCCTCTTTCCGGAATTGTTAATGATTGTGCTTTGAGAATCTCATTTTTCAAGATTTCCCATCCTTCCTGGACATTTTTGTCCTTAAGGATATCCAGCCATTGGATCCCTCCGATTCTCTTTCTGAGTCCCTTAAAATCTGCCTTTCTGAAATCTAACCTTGAAGTCTGAAGTCAAATCCTTGCTGATGGCACCTTCGACGTAGCCAGTTATTCACTTGCAGAATCTTATTCCATCTCCTTGTTCCATGGCCATCCACTGGGAGAATGGATGAGAGGACCACCTGCGCACCAGTGCCTAAGTTTTCAAAGTCACTGCAGATGGTTTCCAGGTCACTTCTTGTGGTGTCATTTGTCCCCACATGTATTAGCAGGAATGGGTAGTCATCTTTAGGTCTGAAGAGTCCTGATATCCTGTCAGACACATCTTTAATTTTTGCACCTGGAAGACAGCACATTTCTCTTTAGGTTATATCCGGTCTGCAGATAGCGGCCTCTGTTCCTCTCAACAGGGAATCCCCCATGACCACAACTCTCCGTTTCTTCTTCACAACATTTTTCTTTCTCCATCCAGGAGGACTCTGAGGGTATACAAGGTTGTTCTTTGTGGGCAAAGTCTTATCCTGATGTATTTCTTCATCATTCGTCTGTGTGAGAGCCTGGTACTGGTTCCTGAGCAGTATGGGTGCTGACTTCCTCCCGATCCTCCTGCTTCTCTGGGTCACATGCTTCCATTCCTCTGTTTCTTCAGGTGCACTTCGAATTTCTTCTCTTTCTGTACCATGAAGAGATAGTTCTGCTCTGTCTAAGAACTCTTCATCTTCCTTAATGATCTTCAATGTAGCTAACCTCTCTTCTAGATTTTACAACTTTTCCTTTAACATGGACACAAGCTTGCATTTGTGGCATGTGAAATTTGGCTTTTCCACTGGTAAATCTGTGAACATGTAGCAAGAAATGCAGCTCACCAAATGGCTCCTGGTCTTTTCCATACTCTTATCGTTAAAGAGATGTCAAAGCGGTGAAAAACGTACCAAAATCCTGTGTTCTTGGAGCTCACGGAGACTCTTCACTTATCCCAGAATGAACTGGGAATATGTAAATGATCTCCTCAGGACTCCTCCCCTGGTTTACCGATGTCCTCCTTTCTGCTGCAACAGCCAAAACCCAGTGTTCTTGGAGCTCGCGGAGACTCTTCACTTATCCCAGAATGAACTGGGAATATGCAATTGATCTCCTCAGGACTCCTCCCCTGATAGAAAAATATTTAGAATTGAGAGTCCTCAGTGGTTGATACCTTTTAATGGCTAACTGAAAAGATGGTAACAAATTGCAAGCTTTCGAGACTACTCAGGTCTCTTCATCAGGCAAAGACTAATACAACATCTGAAGAATCACATATTTATACACAACAGGACACAGTTGTGGCCATAAATATTGGACCAGTTCATAGATAAGGAGTGAATGTTTTATTGCCCTCTGATTGGGGTCTGGTAATGTTTTGTGATGCCCCCACAAGGTCTTAGGAGCAAATTCCTTAATTGATGTAAAAAGACATAAATCCATGCGACACGGTCATTCCTGCACTGAGAGTGTCAAAGGTCGTTATCAGTTTATATTCCCAAACTTTTCTTTGTCTCTGAGATGAGAAGTTACCTTTCAATACAAGTAATTTCATGTCCATGGTGCTGTGATCTGGCATACAAAAATGTTTAGCCACAGGTAGATCTATTCTTTTTTCTCTTATTGTGTGGCGATGAGAATTCATCCTTGTTCTCAGTTTTTGCCCGGTCTCTCCCACATACAGACCCCCAGTTGGACATTTAGTACATATAATTAGGTACACCACATTAGATGTGATGCAGTTGAAAGTACCTGGGATTTTGTAGTCCTGATGGGAGTTGGGGATCTTTATCTTGTCCGTGGTCATTATAAATGGACAGGTTTTACATATTTTCTGGTTGCAAGTAAAGGTTCCTGCAGCTGTTGGGGAGGACAGGGAGCTTCTGACAATGATGCTTCTTAGATTTGGGGGCTGCCTAAAACACAGTAGTGGGGGGTCTGGAAATATGGATTGTAATCGGGCATCTTTTTGTAGTAAAGGTTGTAATTTCCATGCAGCTCCCCTTAGCACCTCCAGATTTGGATTGTAGGTGACCACTAGAGGCACCCGGTTATTTTCTTCTTTAGCTTTGTAATGTAGCAGGGGATTCCTTGATATTCTGGTGGCTCTTGTAATTTGGTTTTCAATTGTTCTTGGATGGTAGCCCTGATTTAAAAAGGTCTTTCTGAGGCGACCAAGGTGTTCATCTCTATCCATGGGGTTGGAACATATACGGTTGTATCTGATGGCTTGGCTGTAGATAATCGATAATGTATTTCATTGTTCTGTAGCTTAATGATGGTGAATAGACTTTGTGACTTTCAGGCTATGTGCACACGTTGCGGAATGTGTGCAGAAAATTCCTGAGGAAAACTGGACTTTTTCCCAGGAATAACGCATGCGTTTTTGTAGCTGATTTTGCGTGTTTTGGTGCTTTTTTTGTGCGTTTTTACCGCAAATTTTTCCTGAACATTCTAGGTCAATAATATGGCAGGAAGTACGCAGATTTACCCCAAAATTAATGAACATGCTTCGTTTTTTTCAGCAAATCATTTTTTGCGTGGAAAAATACGCACCATGTGCACAAAAATTGCGGAATTAATTCTCAATAATAGGATGCTTAATTCATGTGTTTTTTAAGCGTTTTTGCCACAAAAAAAAAGGCAACGTGTGCACATAGCCTCAGAGTCGTTCCTTCATAAATGAAACAGGATGTGTCTGATGATGTGTCACACACCACATGGCCAGCTAAGGTCGTTACATGTTAAAATTACATTTCCCAGTGAATGCATTTGTAATGGTTGAAGCAATGCTACAGTTGAAAAACACATCAAAAACGCTACGTGTGAACGTAGCCCAAGTGGTGGAGGTACTTTTTTTTTCAGATTATTTATTTTGCCTTACATACAAATTATTACCCTGGAAAGGATGTTCCTTAACATATTTCCCAGGAAAATCCATTTTGGTTTTGTTTTTGTATGTTTTTTGGTGCGCCTGTAAAAATGGCATAACACTCTGACAACATTGTTCACAGCAGTGACCTGGGAGTCAGAAATGCTTCCAGGCGTCTTCCTCATGATGTTCCCATGTCATTTGAGTACTGTTCCCATAGATTTCCAACGTTTTGATACCCTAAAAAGACGTCCGGAGGCGTTGCGGCAAAAAACCTCGGGTTTCCCATAGACTTATATTGGGCTCGATGCTCTGGTCGAGCACCCGAGTATTCCAATTTGTTCGACCCGAGCAACGAGCACCCGAGCATCTTAGTGCTCGCTCATCACTAGTAACTGTGTATACCTCCCAACTTTTGAAGAGCAGAAAGAGGCACAGATCATGAGGCACAGATCATGAGGCACACATAGCGACAAATTTTGGCCACACCAGAATTCACGCCCGTTTGCCATTTCCTTCTGCCCTGACAGTAGGAGTTGTCAGAGTGGCGCTGGTAGTGTGCCGTCTCCGGGGCAGTTAGGACCAGAGATGAGCAGGTGGTGTCATGTATAGTGTACAGTTCCTATAGCGTCTTGTGCTTGGGTGCGAGGAAACACAGGAGACATAGGTTGAAATGAAATGACTTGTATTACTTCATACAAGCATGCTGAAAAGTTCACACAGTTTGCAGGAACAGCGACAGGAGACACAGCAGGCCAGAGTAACTTCAAGCACTACAATAAATCTCCAAAGCAGGTTCAGGATCTCTTCTCTGTACCGTAATTCCTCTGCAAACATGGATTCACCAAACAGCAGGTTTCCAGAGTCCAAAAGTGTTCCAAGGTTCCTCAGTAGGGAATAGCTGGAGTACAAGTCCAAGGCTTCCAGGAGTCAGGTCACAGACTGACTGAGGCTTGATTCAGGAGCACTGATTGTTCAGCTGAGGCTGCTTAAGAAGCAAGAGGGAAGAATCAGGGCGGGAACATGAAAACTGGAAACTTCATATTAACTGAGGGCAAGAGCTGCAGAAAGACAGAAAGCAAAATGGCCGACGGAAAACTGAGTTTCAAGGAACATGTCAACAGAGACAAAGAACCTTACATTACTCCCCCTTAGGGACAACCTCCGGATGACCTCAGACCAGGCTTGTCAGGGTACCTCTGATGAAACTGGCGGAGCAGGCGAGGAGCATTTACATTATTGACTGGTTCCCATGAGTTGTCCTCCACTGGGTAGCCCTGCCATTTAATCAAATATTGCAACTGATTTCTGTACAACCTGGAATCTAGAATCCTTTCCACCATAAATTCTTCCTGACCATCGACCAGCACTGAGTCAGGGCAAGGAGAAGAACGTCCCGTAAACGTATTGGGTGTTGCAGCCTTTAGTAGGGATACATGAAAGACAGGGTGGATTCTCATAGTTCTGGGCAGTTGAAGACGACAAGCAACAGCACTTATAATCTTATTGATCTTATAAGGTCCAATGTACTTATGTCCCAATTTAGACGATGGAATCTTTAATTTAAGATTTCTGGTTGACAGCCAGACCAAATCTCCTACCTTGAAAGCTGGTGCAGGTTTACGAAATTTATCTGCTGCTTTCTTGTACCTTTCCTGAGCCAATTCTAGATTTTCCTTTAGAAGATCCATATTCTTTTGTAAAGAAGTGATTCTTTCAGCCACTGCCGGCAAGGGCGTATCTATGGGAAATCGAGGAAGAATGTTAGGATGATAACCTAGATTGGAGTAAAAAGGAGACTGCTGTGAGACAGTGAAGGAATATGTGGTGAATGAGGTGTATATTTCACCTAAGTACCTTGCTGACTGGTATGAGCGAAATGTGTGGCTTTGTAAACCTGGTGGTAAAGAAAGGTCACTACACCTGCCATTCAGTACACGCTTGCAGCTCAGACCTGAATCCACTCAGGTGTTGATTAGGAAGCCAGAAGTAGGTGCTTGGGAGCACAGTCAGAGAGCTCATTCAGTCTGGACAAGGGGTCCAGGCACAGAAGGTGTCTCCAAGAGTGTGGGAGCTGCCTTAGCCCGGACACAGGGAGGTGTCCCGGCACAAAAAAGCAGTCTCTAAGAGTGTGAGCTATCTCAGTCTGGGTGCAGGAAGTACCCCGGACACAGGAGTAGTCGCAGTGAGAATCCGTGCGAATAGCGACTGAATAGGAGGTGACCTCTCTCAAGTCTGGACATTGGAGTTGCCTTCAGACACAAGGAGGAGTGTCTGTGAAACT
This sequence comes from Oophaga sylvatica, assembly GCA_033576555.1. Classification (NCBI taxonomy): domain Eukaryota; kingdom Metazoa; phylum Chordata; class Amphibia; order Anura; family Dendrobatidae; genus Oophaga; species Oophaga sylvatica. The sequence goes on along the minus strand of JARQOD010000192.1, from coordinate 111,144 downwards.
CCATACTGGTAACATATATCATATGTGTTGTTTTGGGCACAGACTGGTAGAGTCTGGGTCCCGGATAGAGAGGGCCATCTATCTAAGTGTAATTAGAGGCTAGACAAGCCCAGGTTTTCTGTTTATGCTTTGTTTTTATCTGTGTGCTGTGGACTTTAATAAAACTGGTTGCGGCCAGTTTTCACCAAACTGCTGTCTGAATGAACTGTTTCCGTGCCATTCTGTCTACCCAGACAGCGATCCTAGAGCTAAACCCCCCGGAAAGGCTACAATTGGTGGAGAATGCGGGCAGCGCAGTGCCTGATACAGTTAGTGCTGGAGTGTGTATGCAGCACAGTGGCGAGAGACAGCATTAAAGGTGAAGTCTATTGAAATAGCAGCAGAAAAAAAAAAAAAAGTGTCAGCAGAAACGTCTGTTTGGAGCAGTCTTGGAGAGACAGTGGCCCTGATAGGGTCTGCAGAAAGAAAATGTATGCACAGCAAAGCTGAACTTGTTGTGAAAATGACTGTGGAATGTGCAGCAGCAAAAGAAAAGTTTGTGGAGCAGTCTTAAAGAGACAGTAGCCCTAATAGACTTTGCAAAGGAAAAAAAAAAAAAAGTGTTTGCACAGCAAGGCTGAATTTTTCTGTGGAAAAAAAAAAAAAAAAAGCTGTGTAGTGTGTATGTCTTGAGTGAAGACTACAGTTGTGAAGACAGAGAAATCTGACAGCATGGATGACAGCATGGAGGCGCTGTTTGAACAAATGGCGCAAGTTAATGTGCAACATAAGACTGCTGTGATTGAGACAGATGAGTCCGGCAGTATGGAGGAGCTCATTGAGTACCTGGTGCAGGCCCAGCGAAGCATGCAGCAGAGCATGGAGCAGCAGCGCCTGCAGCACCAGCAGCGCATGCAGCAGGCCCAGCAGCAATTCCTGCAGCAGCAGGAGAATAACCGGTTATTTGTTGAGCAGATGACAGCACCAAAAAAGGATTTCGGTGCCGCGTCCCGAAGTAATGTTGTGAAGGCACCGGCGTTGTCCGCTATAAAGAAGGCGGTAAGACGGTCCTTGAGAAAAATGACACCTCGTGATGATGTGGAGGTATATCTTACTAGGTTTGAGAGACTGGCAGAGAAGGAGAATCTGCCACTATCTGAATGGGCCATGGCGGTCGTACCCTATCTGATTGGGGAACCCCAAAAAGTCTGGGCTGACCTGAGCAAGCAGGACAGCGAAGACTATGCCAAGTTGAAAGCGGCGATTCTTACCCGGCTGGGTGTTACGGTGACAGCCCGTGCCAGGGGAGTTCGTGACTGGAGATACAGTTGGGAGTCTGCAGTCAGCAGGCCTGATTATGGAGTTGAAAAGGTGATAGTGGACCGCTACACCCAAGCACGTCCTCCTGAGGTACAGCCGTCTGAGAGGTCATCACTTCGGAGTTCCCGGACGCTGAACTCTCGCGGTAAGAGCGTTCCAGCTGTTGGGGACATGGGGTATGCTGATAAGCGGGTTCAGGCCCGAGGGGACATGTGGGTGGGAGAGTGTGATGGACAGTGTTGGAGCTGGCGTGAAATTGCAGCCAACTGTCCAATAGAGGGGGAGCCTATGTGTTGTGATGTTGGCAGATCCCTCTCTCCCTGCGCAGAGCCTGTGTGTGTGTCCACCTCAGCCGAAGAGACTGGACCACAGGGGTCCCCGGTGGTTGTAAGTGACTGCCCAGCACAGGCCCTCTTGGACTCAGAGAGTCCAGTGACTTCCATATGTGACAGCCTGAGTGATAGGGACTTCATCCCTGATAAGCACCTGAGTGTGGTGTACATCCATGAAGACACCAAAGTCTACCCAGAGACTGCCGTGGACTTGGTCCCCAAACTCGGGGAGGTTTCATATGAAGTGGGGGTAGTGAAGACCCTGGTGCACCCCGTTATATTGGGTAATGACTTTCCCCGGTCTAAGGATCTCTGGGGGAAAAATGTTTCTGATGGACAGTGTGATGAAGCTCCTACTGAGGGTGCGCAGTCCCGAGGGGCGGAACACAATGCTAGTGGGCCGTTAAACTTATGTGATAATGATGATGACCATGATAATATTGATAATGATAATGATGATCATGATAATGATGATGACCATGATGAGGATGCTGATATTGATAATGATGATAATGCTAATCATAATAGTGATGATACTGATGATGACCGTGATAAAGATGACATTTCTTTGCAGGTGATGTTGGGAGACGAGGATGGTGGTTCTCGGGAACCGAGTGTCCCTGACCTGCCTGGCTCCTGTGACAATTTTGGGAGTGAGCCGGTGCGAGACCCCACTCTTAAAACGGCACAGGAAAATGTAATTGTTCTGAATGAGGTTCCCCAAGAGCCTGGCTCTGAGGAGAGGTTTCCTCATGCTGCCATGAACAATAACCTATTGTATAGGGACACTGAAGTCCAGGGAGAGGTCGTAAGTCAGCTCCTGGTATCTGAGCTATATGGAAGTATAGTGCTGGGGTTATCACATAGTCACATACTTGAGGGACCACCTGAGGGAAACCAGGGACCAGATGGTGAAGTTAATGTTGTGGATGACATGTTAACTAAGGTTCCAGATCAAGATGTGAATGAGAATGAATTGTATAACCCTGACAGTGAGCCGGATGTGAATGAAAATGAAGTGTCTAACCCTGGAAGTGAGCCAGATGTGGCTGAGAAAAGGGGGTCAGACAGGGATAGTGGTGGTGATAGTGAGTCATCTGATGACAATAAAGCAACCAGTGCAAGTGAGGAAGGCATGGTAGCAGAGGAGATTGAGAGTCCTGAGAGGAAGGCTGAGGCTGACCTTGCAGTCGGACGGAGGATGGCATCTGAAGATGTTGTACCGTTGGCCGGTTCCCTGGCGAAGACTAAGGTGAAAGACAGGACTCTGAAACTGAACACAGCACAAGTGGATGCTGTTGAAAATGAGAAGTTATCAATGTATGGTGTGGATCTGCATCAGGCCAAGGACTCGGAAGGTGATGCTGCAGAGGTGGAGAAAGCCATGGAAGTGGTGGACACCAGGCCAGGTGCCTCACCAGAGGCTGATGTCTCAAGTGAAGCTGTGAGGAACAAGACTGAAGATGTGGGGAATGACTCTGCCCCGGAATATGTTTCTGCTGGAGACAGCGGCGTGGACGGTGTACTGTCCGGATCCGTGGCTGCGACTCGCGAAGCTCGGGCCGGAAGTTCGGCGCCCGGTGCGCCATCGGAGTTCCCGAGCGACCCAAAGGATCTGGATAAATCCCAAGATGAGATTTTGAGACCTCGGGTTGGCCTTGGTGAGCTCAGGCGCATTTTCATGGAGTCTACACTTGAACCACGTCCCAGTGAGTGGGAGGGGCGATGTGTCGCTCCGTTGCCGCTGCAGATACACGGGAGCTCAGATGGGATGCAGAACGTGGTGGAAAAGAAGACTGATGGTAGGGCTTCTGAGCATGTCCTACCAGAAGAGCCTGAAGAAAGGGCCGAAGACGTAAAGGACGTCCAACAACTACAGGAGAAGATGCGTAGCCATGAGGATCTCCTGGAGAAAGAAGTAAGAGCTCTGAGTCTTATGCAAAGTGAGCCTGTACCAGAAGAGGATAAATTGTGTACCGACCAAGAAAAACGATCAGCTCCCTCTACAGTGCCAATCGTTTGAACAGTGTGGCTCGGAATGGTCAGAGACCATGACAGAGGCGCTTGGGTTCTGTGAGGTAGAATTTATGAATCAACTGATATTTAAGAAAGTAGATGTGCTAAAGAAAGTTCAGGGGGAATTAGAGAAAACCCCTATACCTCCTGTGACAGTTGGTGACACAGGGTCAGTGCCCCAAAAACAGGAGGTACGAAAGTTTCTGAGGAAGAATCAGCAGAGGTGTTCTGACGTGCCTGGTCGTACTTATCTGGTGAGCCACTATACCGAGACTGAGGCTGGCACTAAAGTCAAGATGAAACCGTGCAGGATACCCGAGGCCCGCAGAGAGTATAGGCCTGGGAGGGTACAGGGTAGTGCGGATGCTTCAGATGAAGAGAAAACTGATGTTGGCTATGACAGTGGTGAGGATGAAGCTGATGAGGGCCATGACTGGTCCAGAGTTCACTGTCTCTGTTGGATTGTTGACCAGCCCTCCGGTCTGGATGACCAGCCCTCCGGTCTGGAGAAGAGGGAGGGGATATGTGAGACAGTGAAGGAATATGTGGTGAATGAGGTGTATATTTCACCTAAGTACCTTGCTGACTGGTATGAGCGAAATGTGTGGCTTTGTAAACCTGGTGGTAAAGAAAGGTCACTACACCTGCCATTCAGTACACGCTTGCAGCTCAGACCTGAATCCACTCAGGTGTTGATTAGGAAGCCAGAAGTAGGTGCTTGGGAGCACAGTCAGAGAGCTCATTCAGTCTGGACAAGGGGTCCAGGCACAGAAGGTGTCTCCAAGAGTGTGGGAGCTGCCTTAGCCCGGACACAGGGAGGTGTCCCGGCACAAAAAAGCAGTCTCTAAGAGTGTGAGCTATCTCAGTCTGGGTGCAGGAAGTACCCCGGACACAGGAGTAGTCGCAGTGAGAATCCGTGCGAATAGCGACTGAATAGGAGGTGACCTCTCTCAAGTCTGGACATTGGAGTTGCCTTCAGACACAAGGAGGAGTGTCTGTGAAACTCCATACTGGTAACATATATCATATGTGTTGTTTTGGGCACAGACTGGTAGAGTCTGGGTCCCGGATAGAGAGGGCCATCTATCTAAGTGTAATTAGAGGCTAGACAAGCCCAGGTTTTCTGTTTATGCTTTGTTTTTATCTGTGTGCTGTGGACTTTAATAAAACTGGTTGCGGCCAGTTTTCACCAAACTGCTGTCTGAATGAACTGTTTCCGTGCCATTCTGTCTACCCAGACAGCGATCCTAGAGCTAAACCCCCGGAAAGGCTACACTGCTTAGTGGAGGCGCTCTGAGAGTTGTTATAAGAGAACTCAGCCTGTGGAAGTAGATCCACCCAATCATCTTGTAGGTGGCAGATAAAGCAGCGGAGATACTGCTCCAGGGTCTGATTGGTTCGTTCTGTCTGTCCATTAGTCTGGGGATGAAAAGCAGAAGAAAGGTTTACTTTAATGTCCAATGCTGCACAGAAATTTTGCCAAAACCTTGAAGTGAATTGCACCCCTCGATCCGAAATGACCTCATCCGGTACTCCATGTAAGCGAAACACATTCTTAATCATCAAGTCTGATGTCTGTTTTGCAGTGGGTAAGCCGACACAAGGGATAAAATGAGCTGCCTTTGTTAGACGGTCAACCACCACTAGAATGGTGTTCTTCCCTTGAGAGGTTGGTAACTCCACAATGAAGTCCATAGAAATGGATCCCCACGGGCGGGACGGGGTGGGAAGAGGTTGCAACAGACCAGTTGGTGAGGAGCGAGGTGTTTTGCATCTTGCACAGACTTCACATGAAGTGACATAGTTTAAGACATCTTTCCTGTAAGTGGGTCACCAAAAGAAACGAGAAAGAAATTCTTGTGTCTTTAGAATTCCCCTATGCCCGGCTATCTTGGAATCGTGGATGAGTTGCAATACTCTCAATCTGACTGTTTCAGGTATATACAGACGTTGTCCCTGAATCCACACACCATTCTTAAAGACAAGACTTACGTCCCTTGGGGTTGAGCCAACAAAGAATCCGCATGGTATGCTTCCTTGATGTCCTTAAGTAGGTCTTGATTATGAATCACTCCCAGGAATCTAGAGTCAGGAAGAATAGTCTTAGGAGGAGTAAGTGGACGTGTCTCTGCTGAATGAATCCTAGAGAGTGCATCAGCCTTTCCATTGCGCGATCCTGGTCTATAAGAAATGACAAAATTAAATTGGTTTAGGAAAAGATTCCAGCGAGCCTGGCGAGGAGTCAGGCACTTAGCCGACCTGATAAATTCAAGGTTACGATGGTCTGTCAGGACGACTATTTGCTGTGCAGCTCCCTGAAGAAGGTGTCTCCATTCCTTGAAGGCGGCAATAATGGCCAACAATTCTCTATTGCCTACATCGTAGTTCCTCTCAGCCGAAGACAACTGCTGGGAAAAGAAGGCACAGGGATGCAAGACATTCTTCTCACCTGTTCTCTGAGAGAGTATAGCTCCAACGGCACAGTCTGAAGCATCCACCTCTATTATGAAGGCAAGCTCAGGGTTGGGATGTACTAAGATAGGTGCGGTGGTAAATTTATCCTTTAAACAGGAAAATGCTTCCTGAGCTTGCGGGATCCAGGAGAACCTAGACTGTTTCCGGGTAAGTTGGGTGATAGGTGACACTACCTCAGAAAAATTCTTAATGAAACGTCTATAGAAGTTGGCAAACCCGATGAAACGCTGCACCTCCTTCACATTTCTAGGAATTGGCCAATCCTTGATGGCTTGGGTCTTGCTTCCATCCATACTAATCCCTTGCGTAGATAGTACATACCCCAGAAATTGAATTTTGGTCCTATGGATTTCACATTTTTCAAGTTTGATGTAGAGATGGTTTTGTCTTAGGCGTTCTAAGACCATTCTCACATGTCCATGATGTTCCTCTGTGGAGTTAGAAAAAATTAGAATATCATCCAGATAAATCACCACAAATGTATCTAGGAGATCCCTGAAGATATCATTCACGAAGTGTTGGAAAGTGGCTGGGGCGGTACTCAGACCAAAAGGCATAACTAGATATTCAAAGTGTCCATAGCGTGACCTGAAAGCAGTCTTCCATTCATCCCCAGGTCTAATACGGACCAAGTTATAGGCCCCACGGAGATCCAGTTTAGAGAAAATTTTGGCATGCCGCACTCTCTCCAACAACTCAGGGATTAAAGGCAATGGATAACGGTTTCTAATAGTAACCTTATTGAGTTCCCTATAGTCTATGCAGGGTCTCAGAGATCCATCTTTCTTCTTCACAAAGAAGATGGGTGCACCTGTGGGAGATGAAGAGGGGCGTATGAAGCCCTTGGCTAAATTTTCGTCTATATAATCCTTCAAAGCTTTTAGCTCGGGCCCCGCTAGGGGGTAGATCTTACCAAAAGGTATCTCGGCTCCAGGCAATAATTCAATTGGACAATTATATGGACGGTGAGGAGGAAGCTGATCAGCGTTCTTCTTGTCACATAAATCTACATAGTCCTGGTATACAGCTGGTAGTTCAGGGACTGACATGGTTCCTTTAGGAACAGAGCAAGCTGAAACTCCTTGACTCATCTGTTTCTCCAGAAAGTGTAATTCCTTGGTCTCCCAGTTAATCGTAGGATTCTGCGCCTGCAGCCATGGTAGCCCTAGAATAATGGGAAAGTGGGGAGAAGAGATAAGAAAAAAAGACATTTTGATGATCTTTACCCATAAGGACCCTCAAAGGCTCTGTTTCTTGATCCACTGGTCCAGAAGTCAGTAGAGAGCCATCCACAGTCTCCATCTGTACTGGAGTAGCCTTCTTCACTGAACGTATCCCCTGTTTCAGAGCAAAGGAGATATCCATAAAATTTCCACTTGCTCCTGAATCGATCATAGCAGAGCTAGACACCCAGACTGAGTCAACCCAGAGTTTGATGGAAAGGAAGCAATGAGAATTGTTTCTTTTACAACTCAGCTGGGACACCGCTGAGGAAACTTGAAAAATTGCAGCGTTTATACCGTCATCGTCCCCAGAACTAACAGAGTTTAAGTCTGAGAAATCAAGATCTCTTGCAGCAGATCTCTCTGGAGCCTGAGGCTCGGACATGACAGAGCTCCTCTCGCAACACTCACAGTGAATGACTGCTGCAGTAGTCTTACGAGAACGGCTGGGGCAGTTTATAATGAAGTGCCCTGACTTACCACAGTAGAAACATAGATTTTCCTTTATACGATGTTCTTTGCGTGCATCACTAACCCGTCTTTGTAAAGAGTCCACCTGCATGGGTTCAGGTTCTGGTTCCCTTGTGATCCTACTCAAAGGTTCCTTAGCTGAGGAGGGAGGTAGTAAAAGGTTAGTGCGATTATTTTGGAACCATCTCTCTTGTCTGCGTTCAGTCAGACGAGCATCAATACGGATACAATAGTTAATAAAGTCACCTAACGCAGTGGGAGGGTCGGCACGAGCAAGTTCATCCTTAATCAGTGGAGACAACCCTTTCCGAGAAATAGATTTTTTAGCGGAAGTGTCCCAAGTGGTATCAAGAGCCCATCTCCTGAAATCCAGGGCATATTCGGCTACTGAACGCTTACCTTGGCGCAAAGTTAACATGGCTGCTTCAGCTGTTGCACCTCGATTGGGGTCATCAAACACCTGCCCCATGGCTGAAATAAAAGCATTAAGGTGATTCAAACAATCATCCTCAGTCTCAATCAGAGGGTTTGCCCACATCAAAGGCTTATTGGTAAGCAACATGATTATAGTAAGCACTTTGGATCGTTCAGTGGGAAATTGTGAAGCATGTGCAGAGAAAAATAAATTGCATTGATTAATAAATCCCCTGAATTTCTCACGTTCACCGCCAAAACGAAAAGGAGGTAATTTGGGGATCCCAGAACTCGGGGTTATGGCAGGAGCCTGGGCTCGTTCCTCTAGAGCCTCAATCCTGGCTCGCAATTCCTGGGTAGTCTGTCCAAACACTTGCAAATTATGATTAGTGAGGTCCTGTAGGCTTGCAAAACGGGTTTTTAAAGTCTGTACATCTGAAAGGATTGTATCAGTCACTCCGTAAAGTTCCTTTATGCGGGCCTCCATCTTCAAGATCTTTTAAGGCAGAAGTGCTGGAATGGTTGTGAGAAGTCACAACCACTGTCATCACATAAGGTATTAAACGGACATCTGATATCCACAGTCACAGCAGACACGGCTTTCCCAGACCCAGCAGACACTAAACATTGGCTCCTGAATCTTGTCATGTATAGTGTACAGTTCCTATAGCGTCTTGTGCTTGGGTGCGAGGAAAACACAGGAGACACAGGTTGAAATGAAATGACTTGTATTACTTCATACAAGCATGCTGAAAAGTTCACACAGTTTGCAGGAACAGCGACAGGAGACACAGCAGGCCAGAGTAACTTCAAGCACTACAATAAATCTCCAAAGCAGGTTCAGGATCTCTTCTCTGTACCGTAATTCCTCTGCAAACATGGATTCACCAAACAGCAGGTTTCCAGAGTCCAAAAGTGTTCCAAGGTTCCTCAGTAGGGAATAGCTGGAGTACAAGTCCAAGGCTTCCAGGAGTCAGGTCACAGACTGACTGAGGCTTGATTCAGGAGCACTGATTGTTCAGCTGAGGCTGCTTAAGAAGCAAGAGGGAAGAATCAGGGCGGGAACATGAAAACTGGAAACTTTATATTAATTGAGGGCAAGAGCTGCAGAAAGACAGAAAGCAAAATGGCCGACGGAAAACTGAGTTTCAAGGAACATGTCAACAGAGACAAAGAACCTTACAGGTGGATTCATGGGTCTCTGGTCCAGTGCGTGGGATCTGGGGATTATTTTGTGTTCCTTCATTAACAGTCAGAGCCGCCAGAACTCTTTCATCTTTATGTAGCGTCACTATATGACATCCGGCTTTTTTGTGTCTGTAAGGCTGTGTTCACACGGTGCAGATATACTGTGTTTTTTGTTTTCTGCAGGATCCGTACCAAACTAAATGATAACAATCTTCTCCCCCTTATTTGATGCGTTTTTGGTGCAGATGTGAAGCCATGTTTATAATGTGCTTTTTATAGTACAGAAACGTTTTTGCAGTTTTTTACCTGCATTTTTATTAGGCTCCACATAGAAGAGAGAGGAAACAGCACCATAACTGCACAGATCAGCTGCGTCCTTGGGCGCACAGCAGGCGCCTCTTATGTTAAAGTAGCTTTTATACATTACACTTTACAAAAAAGTGTGAAACAACTGAAAATATGTCTTATATTCTAGGTTCTTCAAAGCAGCCACCTTTTGCTTTGATTACTGCTTTGCACGCAGAAAAGGTGAACGGATGGACTTTACATGCCTGGTTCCCACCGTGAAGCATGGAGGAGGTGGTGTGGGGGTGCTTTGCTAGTGACACTGTTGGGGATTTATTCAAAATTGAAGGCATACTGAACCAGCATGGCTACCACAGAATCTTGCAGCAGCATGCTATTCCATCCGGTTTGCATTTAGTTGAACCATCATTTATTTTTCAACAGGACAATGACCCCAAACACACCTCCAGGCTGTGTAAGGGCTATTTGACCAAGAAGGAGAGTGTTGGGGTGCTACGCCAGATGACCTGGCCTCCACAGTCACCAGACCTGAACCCAATCGAGATGGTTTGGGGTGAGCTGGACCGCTCACCGCTTCAATTTTGAATAAATCCCCAACAGTGTCACCAGCAAAGCACCCCCACACCATCACACCACCTCCTCCATGCTTCACGGAGGGAACCAGGCATGTAGAGTCCATCCGTTCACCTTTTCTGCGTGCAAAGCAGTAATCAAAGCAAAAGGTGGCTACTTTGAAGAACCTAGAATATAAGACATATTTTCAGTTGTTTCACACTTTTTTGTAAAGTGTAATGTATAATTCCACATGTGTTAATTCATAGTTTTGATGCCTTCAGTGTGATTCTACAATTTTCATAGTCATGAAAATACAGAAGAATCTTTGAATGAGAAGGTGTGTCCAAACTTTTGGTCTGTACTGTATACTGCTCTGCTGGAGCTGTGTTCCTGCAAAGAGAAAAATACACTGGGTACGGAAAGTATTCAGACCCCTTTAAATTTTTCTCTCTTTATTTCATTGCAGCCATTTGGTAAATTTAAAAAAAAAAATCATTTTCTCACTAATGTACACTCTGCACCTCATCTTTACTGAAAAAAACAGAAATGTAGAAATTTTTGCTAATGTATTAAAAAAGAAAAACTGAAACATCACATGGTCATAAGTATTCAGACCCTTTGCTTAGTATTGAGTAGAAGCACCTTTTTGAGCTAGTACAGCCATGAGTCTTCTTGGGAACGACGCAACAAGTTTTTCACCCCTAGATTTGGGGATCCTCTGCCATTCTTCGCTGCAGATGCTTTCCAGTTCCGTCAGGTTGGATGGTGAACGTTGGTGGACAGCCATTTTCAGGTCTCTCCAGAGATACTCAGTTGGGTTTAAGGCAGGGTTCTGGCTGGGCCAGTCAAGAATGGTCACAGAGTTGTTCTGAAGCCACTCCTTTGTTATTTTAGCAGTGTGCTTAGGTCATTGTATTGTTGGAAGGTGAACCTTCGACCAAGTCAGGCAGAGAGGTGGAGTATCAGCTCCTGCTCTTAGCAGGTGCTCACAGGCCACCTTCCCTGCAGGACCCTGTGGCCATCTTGAGGCCCAGGGTCACCATAGATCATCGGCACAGCGCGATCGCAAAGCGTTGTGCTGATGGAAGCACACAGGGAGCTCAATCCCTGTGTGATAGTCCTCGACTGTCTCTATTGACAGTGGCACCAGAGGGGTTAAGTGTTCATGATTGGTGCTAGCACCAAACGTGGGCGTTGCTGTTGTGTGTCAGCTCTCATGTAGAGCTGACAACTGAACCCAATCAGCGTGAGTCCACGCAATGGCTCCTCCGTACATATACAGGACCAGGGACCCATGAATGCATCCGCTCCTCCCTAGTCCCAACTATCCTGTACAGCGGACTGTCCGGGATTTGGGTCTATGTTGTGCAGTCTCAGGCGTCTACTGAATTTCCCTCACTACCAGAACCCCTCTGACAACTCCTCCTGCCTGGGAAGAAATAAGTGGAAAATAGGTGTGAACTGGGTCATGGCTAATAGTTGTCACTATGCGCGCCGCATGATCTGTCGCTTTCTGTTCTTCAAAATTTGGGAGGTGTGCACGGTGGATGTGAACCCACTGTGCCACGGGCTGGGCTTAATCTGGAGGGGTGTAACTAGGTGTCCACCAGGTCTTCACTAGAGCTACTGGTGGAGGGGATAGGCTGTACAGCCTGTAGGCACCAGGTACTACTCCTGGGTAGTCCCCAGGACTGCCTCAGCTGATCGGGGGTCAGAGACACGACTGTGGGGTACAACAGGCAAACCCAACTGGACACTTACAGAATGAACTGCCTAGGATCCAACATTAAGCAAAGAGCGGTGGAGCTGCCTAATATAGGACCTGCAGGCACGGGATAGGCTGGGGAACCTAATCTCTGAAGGACACAGCAGGGTTAAATTCCTGTAAAGACTGGCCAATGGAAGCAACATGTAGAAGCTGTGTGGTGACTACAGTGAGTAGGGTGGCGCTGAGAGGGAATGTGAAATATCGCCATAACACCTGGTTAGGAGCCCACTCAGATATCCCCCCTGAGCTAAACCCAGGGGTGAACCTAGCCTCTCTGCTGCCTGAGGCGAACTACAAAATGACGCCACCCCCCCATAGTCAATTTTTAAAATCAGTAGACATAAATCTGGTTCATACAGATTTATATCTATCCTTTAAAACCGAGAACCATAGTGGACATTTTAATTTAGATAAATAGAAAAAAAAGGTGTCCAAACTCAAGGATGTCAGCGCCATCATCGCACAAACAAGAACCTCACAGAAGAATCCAGAACAAGGATCATTAATGGCAATGGCCGGCCTGGCACAAGCATACAGACACACAATGATGGCTGCAGAGCGGTGGCCCTGTTGGCAGACACAGTCCTGCATCCTTATAGCATACACACGGTTCAGGCACTGATTGCCAAACTATTATCTCTGGCACACGCCTACAAAAGTCTGGGCAGCTCCAATGTGGTCGCTGCCTGGCACTGACCAGTCAGATGTCCACCATGCAGCACCGTCCACACACCACATGCAACGACCTGCAGTCTGAGTATCAACAAGCCGCCACTGCACTAACCTGGTAAAATGCCTCCTCCCGAAACACTTAGGCAATCACAAGCACTGCACATGGGCCTGTCCGGAGTCAATAGCAGGGGCCTTCCAATTGTGAGTAAGGGATGTGGGAGCGGGAAGGGGACGAGCGCCACCGACCAACCGCCGCTCAGGAGAAATGTGAGTGATTACCTGGGGAGGGAGCACAGCTATGATGGGGAGAACTCATCGCATCCAATGCTCTCGTATCTGATGTTATACGCTCGTGCGATTCCAGCCTTAGTTCAGTACCAAGAACAGTTGCTACTTTACACACAGAGCGGGGTCTCGTAGATGATGAAGATGAAGCTGCGCTTTCCATAATGCTACGGCTTGGTCCAAAGTGGCCACATTAGCTTTATTTTGCTTTTTATGAGAAAAATGTGCATGGAAAATTTAGCATATCTGCAAGAAAAATTGACATGTTGCGAATTTGAAGCGCGCACCGCAGGTCAGTTTACACTGCATAAAAAAGCCCAGGGGGCAGGAGTATGTGGTTTTTTTTCATGTGTATGGGATGTTTGGGTGGGCATGGGGAGGCTATGGGGGTGTCATGCTGCACATGGGAGGCTATGGGGGTGACAAGCTAAACATGGGGAGGCAAATGGGGTGACATGCTAAACATGGGGAGGCTATGTGGGCCTCATGATGTATATAGGGAGGCAGTGGGGGCATTGTGCAGTTTATGGGAGAGACTGTGGGGGATTATGCAGTATATAGGGAGGTTGTGTGGGGATCATACAGTATATATAGGGAGGCTGTGTGGGGCTCATGCAGTATATAGGGAGGCTGTGTGGGGCTCATGCAGTATACATAGGGAGGTTGTGTGGGGCTCATGCAGTATATATAGGGAGGCTGTGTGGGGCTCATGCAGTATATAGGGAGGCTGTGTGGGGCTCATGCAGTATATATAGGGAGGCTGTGTGGGGCTCATGCAGTGTATATAGGGAGGCTATGTGGGCCTCATGCAGTATATAGGGAGGCTGTGTGGGGCTCATGCAGTATACATAGGGAGGTTGTGTGGGGCTCATGCAGTATATGTAGGGAGGCTGTGTGGGGCTCATGCAGTATATAGGGAGGCTGTGTGGAGCTCCTGCAGTGTATATAGGGTGGCTGTGTGGGGCTCATGCAGTATATAGGGAGGCTGTGTGGGGTGTTGTGAATGGGTTTGAGATGAGTTCTGAGCAGAGGCTCCCTCTGGTGGTTACAAGCGGTGCTAGTGAAGACTGTGAGGACTGGGAATCAGGTGTTACTGACTGGTCTTATATAAGGGAGTCATTTTCCCATCAGGGTTGCCGGTGATCAATTGTTCTGGTCTGAATCCTTCATTCCAGTTTCCCTTGTAGCCTGCTGTGTCGTGTCTGCATCTCCTGCTTACAGATAAGACTTTTGCTTCCTTTGTGTTTGTGCTATATTTTTGCATTTTGTCCTGCACTTCTTTGGGGGCCTTCAGGGTCCCCTCTGGGGGCTTCTGCCCTCTCAGTTTAGTTCAGCCACTGAGTTTTGTTCTTTTGTTTTTTTCCAGTTTTTTCAGTGGCTGCTGTTTTGATTTTGTTACACCAGAGAACTAATTTAGGTGGTAGAGGTCGTGTGATCTCAGGTGATTTTGAAATTAGTAGAGTTGGTGCTTTTCAGGGTTTTCTGGGATTGCAGTAAGTACCCTTCCTATCCTTTTCTATTTAGATAGTTTGGGCCCCAGCGTTTGCTCATACTATTTTCTTTCTGTGTCTGTGTTTCCTCTTGTCTGGCCGCCATTACATGTTTGGGGCTTTCTGTTATCTTTGGGGTTCTACTCCGGGGCAGATAGCTTTCCTATTTCTATCTTTGGGTGTAGTTAGTTTCTCGGGCTGTGACGAGGCGTCTAGGACCAACGTGGGAACGCTCCACGGCTGCCTCTAGTTGTGGTGGTTGGTCAGGGTACTGCAATCTCTTAGATTCCAACTGCTCTGGTGTATTGCCTTTTTTACCTGCACTCCTCAGCTACCGAAACATAACAGTATCACCGGCCCGAAAAATTGAAAATTGTATGGTACTCACAGAAGGGAAAAAAAATATTGTGAAAGAAAAAAGGTTGTCAGAGTTTTCAGAGATATTTTTCTGTTTGTTGCATTTTTTTTTTTTTTCCTCTGTATCTCTGGGTGCTGGGGAGGATCTTTTCTCCCAATGGAGTTTGCACAGTTGTCTGGCCGTGTGGATCAGCTTGCCACTGAGGTTCAGAGTATTGCTGCATATCTTGCTAGGTTGCCTGTTGTGGAACCTAGGATCCCCATGCCAGATTTGTTTTTAGGGGATCGAGCTAAGTTTCAGAATTTCAAAAATAATTGTAAATTGTTTTTTGCCTTAAAATCTAAGTCCTCAGGAAACGCAGCGCAGCAGGTTCAAATTATCATCTCTCTCCTGCGCGGCGATCCTCAGGATTGGGCTTTTTCCCTGATACCTGGGGATCCTGTTTTGAGTGATGTTGATGCGTTTTTTCAGGCTTTGGGGTTATTGTACGATGAGCCTAATGTCACTGATCAAGCTGAAAAAACCTTGTTGGCATTAAATCAGGGGCTTGATGACGCTGAGTTATACTGTCAGAGATTCCGTAGGTGGGCAGTCCTGACCAAATGGAATGACGACGCTTTGGCGGCCCTTTTCCGGAAGGGTCTGTCAGATAATGTAAAGGATGTTATGGTGGGATTCCCTGTCCCCTCTGGTCTCAATGATTCTATGTCATTGGCGATTCAAATTGACAGACGTTTGCGTGAGCGGAGAAGTGTGCGTGGAATGGTGTTGCCTTGTGAGCCAGCTTCTGAACCCATGCAGTGTGATGGAGTGGTGTCTGGGGCACAGCGTCATGAGTTTCGAAAGCGTAATGGGTTATGTTTCTACTGTGGTGATGCCTCTCATGCTGTTTCAGTCTGCCCTAAGCGGGGAAGACGTTTTGCACGCTCAGTTGTCTTGGGTAGTGTTCAGACTAAGTTTTTATTAACTGTCACTCTGATATGCTCTCTGTCCTCATTTTCTGCTCAGGCTTTCGTTGATTCTGGAGCAGCTATTAACCTGATGGATTATGATTTTGCTAAACGTTGTGGGTTTCCCTTGATACCCCTACAGAAGTCTATTCCCCTACTGGGGATCGATTCTACCCCTTTGGCTGAGAATAAACCCCTGTGAGACAGTGAGAATATGTGGGTTAGATGGGTGTATATTTCACCTGGGTGCTTTGCTGACTGGTATAAGGGAGGTGTATGGCTTTGTAGACCTGGTGGTAGAGAAAGGTCATTACACCTTCCACTCAGTGCATACTTGCAGCTCAGGCCTGTAACCACTCAGCTGTTAATTAAGAAGCCAGAAATAGGTGTCTGGAAACACAGTCAGAGAGAGCTAGTTTAGCCTGGACACAGGGAGGTGTCCTGGCACAAGAAACAGTCTCCAAGAGTGTTAGAGCTGTCTTTAGCCTGGACACAGGGAGGTGTCCCGGCGCAGGAAGCAGTCTCTGTGAGAATCCTTGCGGATAAGCTACTGAAGAGGAGGAGAGCCATCTCAGTCTGGGTTAGATGTACCCCGGACACAGGAGTGTCTCTGTGAACCTCCATGCTGATGATTACTGAAGAGGAGGGGAGCCGTCTCAGTCTGGGTTAGAGGTACCCCGGACACAGGAGTGTCTCTGTGAACCTCCAGGATGAGGAATACTGAATAGGAGTGGATCTCTCTCAAGTCTGGACGTCGGGTGGACCTTCAGACATAAGGAGGAGTATCTGGGAAGCTCCATACTGGTAACATATGTCATATGTGTTGTTTTGGGCCTAGGCTGATAGAGCCGGGTTCCTGATAGAAAGGGAAAAGCTATATAAGTGTAATTAGTGGCTCGACAGGCCTAGGTCTTTTGTTTATGCTTTGTTTTATCTGTGTGCTGTGGACTTTAATAAAACTGGTTGCGGCCAGTTTGTACCATAATTGCTGTCTGGATGAACTGTTTCCGTGCCATTCTGTCTACCCAGACAGCGATCCTAGAGCTAATACCCCTGGAAATGTTACAATTGGTGGAGAATGCTGGGGCAGCGCAGGGCCTGGTACAGTTAGTGCTGGAGTGTGCATGCAGCACAGTGGCAAGAGACAGCATTAAAGGTGAAGTCTATTGAAATAGCAACAGAGGAAAAAAAAGTGTGTCAGCAGAAACGTCTATTGGAAGCAGTCTTAAAGAGACAGTAGCCCTAATAGACTTTGCAAAGAAAAAAAAAAAAAAAAGGGTGTTTGCACAGCAAGCTGAATTTGTTGTAGAAATGACTGTGGTGTGTGCTGTGGCTCGTGGGGTCACGAAGGTGACAAGCGGCTGGCTGTGACTCGTGGGGTCACGAAGGTGACAAGCGGCAAGACAGCGCAGCGTGCAAGTCTTCTCGTGGGAGGAGCTACAGGGACTTGCAGCAAGAGGTTCCGCAGGAGCTGCAGTAACAGCCACAGCGGCTTATGAGCAACATCTGAAGGTGTTGGTGGTTGTGGCTGCAACGGGAGCGGCGGCAGTTTCAGCCGGAGCTGGTGTGGTGCAATCAGACAGTGTGAACCAAGTCACACAGACTCTTAAAGGGCCAGTAACAGCCCAAAAGAGATAAACTTGTACTGGGTGGTTTGTGCCTAAGAAAGCTGTGGGGGAGTCCACAGGGTGTATCCAGGAGTGGGGTGGTGTCCCTAGGGAGGGGGCGTGGCCTAAAAGGGCGGTAACACACCCGCAGGGATGGTACGCAAAAAGGGGGTGGAGTGTCCCAACAGAAAAGGGGAGGTGCTGACAAACTGTTGCCCGGCGCAAATGGGTTATCGGTGTCCAGTCTGCCTTATGAATTATCCACCAGGCACACTCCTAAGGGGGTGTGCCTTACAGATAAACACTGAAGACGCGGTGGGTCTGGTCGACTCGGAAAGCCCGGTGACTAGGGTTGAGCATTCCGATACCAAAACCCGATTCCGATACCTGAAATCCAATGTAAGTCTATGGGAACAAAATATCGGAAGTTTTTAAATTCCGATATTTTGTTCCCATAGACTTACATTGGATTTCAGGTATCGGAATCGGGTTTTGGTATCGGAATGCTCAACCCTACCGGTGACGCTAGTGAGGGGTGTACCTGAGGGATGGTAGCTGACCGGTAGAAAGATCGGGGTCACTTGCATCCATGGGGACACTAGGGAATATCCAGTGGCCAGACTGATCTTTGATGTTGGCTGCGACACTGAGGTACAGGATGTCGCTGTAGACCCAAATTTGTCATGTCCAGTAGTTATAGGTCAAGACTTTAAACTACTCTCCGGTTTATGGGACAGAGGAGTTTCTAGGCAGCAAGAGGGAGGCCTTGCTACTGTTGGGGTGGCAGAAAGTGGGACAGTGACTCCTTCCCAAACTGACGGATCTAACCAACTCGGTGACATAGCAGACGGTGACACCAGAAGAAAGGGTGCGTCTGCCCAACTTACTGACATGTCACCTGAAGTATATGACAGACGAACTGATAATAATGTGATAGTTAACATGTCTGGAACGGACACCCAGTTAGAGGGTAACTGGGGAATTAACGATACAGGGGGATGTGACTTAGACTCTGCAGGTGACTGTGACTCTAATGGAGAGAGGGAGTCCAGTAATGAAGGTCCCACAAGGAGAAGAAGTCCTCCCGTCGCCGGAAACGTAAAGGGCGCAAAGAGCGTGAGCCCCTTGCACCCAGTAAGGAGGTCAATGAGGAAGAACCTCTTGAGAAAAAATTAGTGTGTGGAGCTCTCTGAAGATACAAAGGACAGTGGTAATGATGGTGTGTCATCTGATGACAATAAAGCAACCAGTGTAAATGAGGAAGGCACGGTAGCCGAGAAGATTGAGAGTCCTGAGAAGAAAGCTGATGCGGACCTTACAGCCGGACAGAAGATGGCATCTGAAGATGTTTTACAGTTGGCCAATGCCCTGGCGAAGACTAAGGTGAAAGAAGAAGAGCTGAGCTTTGAAGGCAGGACTCTGACACTAAATACCGCACAAGGAGGTGCTGATGAAAATGAGAAGCTATTAATGTATCGTGGGGGTCTACATCAGGCTGAAATAAAGACCCTGAGAGAACATGTGGAACAAGAAAAGGCTCTGAGACAAACTGCTGAGCAAAGAGTGGATGAGCTAGAGAATGAAGTCTCTGAGCTCAGAGGTCACTTGGCAAAGTGTGAATAAGACCATAAGGGAAGATGTGGAAATGCTCAGAGAAGCAGTAAGAGGTCTTCTGCAGAAGGAGAAGTTGCGGGTTGAAGACGCAAAGCGGCCATGCCCATGTGATGATCAGGCGGAGGTGACAGTATCTATCTTGGCAAGGAGCCTTGAAGAAGCTAAAATTCAGGAGGGTCTTGAGCAAAGAACTGAACAAGACACTCATCTGGTCGTGGTAGATGTCTTGGAGGAACGGTCCGAGGTAAACCAGGAAGAGAAGGAGACTTCACTCTTCAAGTGTGTGGTACAAGTACCTGAAGACATGCGAGAAGCCTGTGCCAGTGAGGGTGTGCATGAGGCCTTTAAGAAGGCAGTAAAAGCCTATAGTGTGAATTGGGCACCAGAGACGAACCAGTTGGTGATCCTGGCAGAGGGAGAAGACACAGAGAAGCTGGTGGCTCTCCTGAGGGATATGCATCTGCAGTGTCTTCACGCAAAACAGATGATTATGTTGAGTAACATGAAAGCCGCTCACCGTCTGGAGCAGGCCAAGGAAGATCAAAATCGGCTGGGTTTGGCAGAAGAGGTAATTCCGGTACCCAGAAATTTGGTGGGGAGAATCGTCGGAAGACTTGGAAAAGTGATGCAGGAAATGGTGGATAGATCCGGTGTAAGGAGAGTGAGGATTCCAGCTGATGGCGAGATCAAGGTGGCTGGAGAAGATATGGTTCCGTTCATTAGTGTGGGCTCGGTGGAGAGCCTGAAGAACATCCGAACGCTCCTGGAGTATCGAATAACATACCTACGAGAAGTAGAGCAGCTGATTTCAGTAAGAAAGCAGATAAAGGAACAGCTGCATGAGTTAAAACGAAGATGGCGACTGCTTCCAGCCCAAGATATAGAGAGACAAGAGGCCTCTCTAGGGACTGGTAGTAGACGGGCTGAAACACTGAGGGGTAAAAATGACGATCCGGTTAGCTCAGGGCTGAGTGACCTATGTGTAAGACCCGGTGGCGGACGAAAAGACAGAGAGTCCGACTCAGAACTACCAGTAAGTTTGACTGGACGATGGACTCGTGACCGCAACGACGGTAGGAGTCAGTTCGGGAAAGAAAGGTCGGGTGAGGTGACACCGACACAAGGACAAGGCCAACGTTCTGACCGCTGGGGGCGGGAGAGGCCTAACAAAGAGGTGATATTGCATAGTGCCCAAAATCAACTGAGACGGGGTGACTGGCAGAGACGACCGAGAAGGATCTCTGGTCGGGTAACAAGTGTTCAACCCCACAAGTTTGAACAGAGGGGGCACTGGGTATGGCCCTCAGGATATGCATGGAGGCATGTGATGGATGGACGGTATGTATCGCAGAGGTGGGTGGCCCTGTGATGGAAGCCTGGATATATTTTGGTTCAGCAGATCTACTGCTGAGACTTGTGCTATACATTGGGAGGCTTCCAGGTGACTTGGAGAGCTGGGCGGGTCCAGTCACCTACAAACCCACCTAAGGGGTATGTGTCTAAATACCTAGGATAAAGCTGTATGCAGAGGGGACGGATGGGTAATGCAGCGCTGGCTGGCATTCATTTAATGGATCAGTATGTATGTTTTGACTGTCTATGTTCCTTCTCCTCAGTTGACTGGTCACATGACTGTGACATCACACAGTGTGTGTGTAAGGGTATAGAAACCCTGCTTAATGGAAGATAAAGATGAAGATGATGTGGGCCATGACTTGAGCTGTGTTCACTGTCTCTTGAGGTTTGTTGACCAGTCCTCCGGTCTGGATGACCAGCCCTCCGGTCTGGAGAAGAGGGGGGGGATATGTGAGACAGTGAGAATATGTGGGTTAGATGGGGTGTATATTTCACCTGGGTGCTTTGCTGACTGGTATAAGGGAGGTGTATGGCTTTGTAGACCTGGTGGTAGAGAAAGGTCATTACACCTTCCACTCAGTGCATACTTGCAGCTCAGGCCTGTAACCACTCAGCTGTTAATTAAGAAGCCAGAAATAGGTGTCTGGAAACACAGTCAGAGAGAGCTAGTTTAGCCTGGACACAGGGAGGTGTCCTGGCACAAGAAACAGTCTCCAAGAGTGTTAGAGCTGTCTTTAGCCTGGACACAGGGAGGTGTCCCGGCGCAGGAAGCAGTCTCTGTGAGAATCCATGCGGATAAGCTACTGAAGAGGAGGAGAGCCGTCTCAGTCTGGGTTAGATGTACCCCGGACACAGGAGTGTCTCTGTGAACCTCCATGCTGATGATTACTGAAGAGGAGGGGAGCCGTCTCAGTCTGGGTTAGAGGTACCCCGGACACAGGAGTGTCTCTGTGAACCTCCAGGATGAGGAATACTGAATAGGAGTGGATCTCTCTCAAGTCTGGACGTCGGGTGGACCTTCAGACATAAGGAGGAGTATCTGGGAAGCTCCATACTGGTAACATATGTCATATGTGTTGTTTTGGGCCTAGGCTGATAGAGCCGGGTTCCTGATAGAAAGGGAAAAGCTATATAAGTGTAATTAGTGGCTAGACAGGCCTAGGTCTTTTGTTTATGCTTTGTTTTATCTGTGTGCTGTGGACTTTAATAAAACTGGTTGCGGCCAGTTTTTACCATAATTGCTGTCTGGATGAACTGTTTCCGTGCCATTCTGTCTACCCAGACAGCGATCCTAGAGCTAATACCCCTGGAAATGTTACACCCCAGTTTTCTACTCAGGTGATAATGAGGGTTGAACCTGATCACCAGGAGTGCTGCAAATTTTTGGTTCTATATAATCTGCATGACATTATCGTGCTGGGTTTCCCTTGGTTACAGTCTCATAATCCTGTTTTGGATTGGAAATCGGTGTCTGTAACCAGTTGGGGCTGCCAATGTGTTAATACCAACACTCCTGTTTTTTCTGCCTCCCCCCAGGCTCAGGATGTTCCTGACTTTTTGTTTGATTTTTCTGATGTGTTTAGCGAAAGTAAATCTGCATCCTTGCCTCCCCATAGGAGCTATGACTGCGCTATTGAATTAGTGCCGGGTAGTAAATTCCCTAAAGGTCGCCTTTTTAACTTGTCTGTACCTGAACATGACGCTATGCGGTCTTATATCAAGGAATCATTGGAGAAGGGTCATATCAGACCATCCTCTTCACCCTTAGGTGCCGGTTTTTTCTTTGTGGCCAAAAAAGATGGTTCATTAAGGCCGTGTATTGATTATCGTCTCTTGAACAATATTACTGTGAAATATCAATACCCGTTACCCTTGATTTCTGACCTGTTTTCCAGGGTGAAAAACGCTACTTGGTTTACCAAGCTTGACCTCAGGGGGGCGTATAACCTTATTCGCATTAAGCACGGGGATGAATGGAAGACGGCATTCAATACCCCTGAAGGGCATTTTGAGTACCTAGTGATGCCGTTTGGGCTCACTAATGCTCCTTCCGTCTTCCAGTCCTTCATGAATGACATTTTCAGGGATTTTGTGGACAAATTTCTGATTGTTTATTTGGATGATATCTTGATTTTTTTCTAATGACTGGGACTCTCATGTGAAACATGTTCGAACTGTATTCCAGATTTTGAGAGAGAATGCTCTGTATGTGAAGGGATCAAAGTGTCTTTTTGGCGTACAGAGGATCTCATTTCTGGGATTCATTTTGTCCCCATCTGTTATTGAAATGGACCCGGTCAAGGTTCAGGCCATCTGTGATTGGGTCCAACCTACTTCATTAAAGGCTCTTCAGAGATTTTTGGGTTTTGCCAATTTTTATCGTAAATTTATTGGTAATTTCTCGGTTATTGTTAAACCATTAACTGATTTGACCAGAAAGGGTTCTGATGTGGTGAATTGGCCTCCTGAGGCAGTCTCTGCATTTCAGGAACTTAAGCAGAGATTCACTTCTGCTCCTGTTCTACGGCAGCCTGATGTTTCTCTGCCATTTCAGGTGGAGGTTGATGCCTCTGAAATTGGGGCAGGTGCCGTTTTGTCCCAAAAAGATCCAGAGACCTCTAAAAGTAACCCTTGTGCCTTTTTCTCTCGAAAATTTTCTCCTACTGAACGTAATTATGACGTAGGTAATCGGGAGTTATTGGCCATGAAGTGGGCTTTTGAAGAGTGGAGACATTGGCTGGAGGGAGCCAAACATCAGGTGGTGGTCCTTACGGACCATAAGAATCTGGTCTATCTGGAATCTGCCAAGCGACTCAATCCTAGACAGGCCAGGTGGGCCTTGTTTTTCACACGTTTTAATTTTGTGGTTTCCTTTCTTCCTGGCACTAAGAATGTTAAGGCGGATGCCCTCTCGAGGAGTTTCCTTGCGGACTCTCCTGAGTTATCTGATCCTTCTGTTATTTTGAAAGAGGGTGTAGTTCTTTCCGCCATCTCGCCCAATTTGAGACTTGCTCTGGAGGGGTGTCAGGAGGATAGGCCCGAGCGCTGCCCTGTTGGAAAATTGTTTGTCCCGGACCAATGGAAAAAGAGTGTGTCTGAGATTCATTGTTCCGCATTGGCTGGGCATCCCGGAATTTTTGGTACCAGAGACTTGGTTAGTCGGTCCTTTTGGTGGCCTACCTTGTCTCGTGATGTCAGGGAATTTGTGCAGTCCTGCGGGACTTGCTCTCGCTCCAAGCCTTGCTCTCGCTCTAGTGGTTTGTTGATGCCAT
This sequence comes from Oophaga sylvatica, assembly GCA_033576555.1. Lineage (NCBI taxonomy): Eukaryota > Metazoa > Chordata > Amphibia > Anura > Dendrobatidae > Oophaga > Oophaga sylvatica. Next base: position 87,493 of record JARQOD010000192.1, on the reverse strand, counting down.
TGCCTGTGCCCAAGAGACCATGGACCCATATCTCTATGGATTTCATTTCCGATCTTCCTGTTTCTCAGAGAATGACCACCATCTGGGTAATTTGTGATAGGTTTTCCAAAATGATACATCTTGTGCCATTACCTAAGTTGCCTTCCTCCTCTGAATTGGTGCCGTTGTTCCTTCAGCACGTGGTTCGTTTACACGGCATTCCTGAGAACATTGTGTCTGACAGAGGAGTCCAGTTTGTTTCCAGATTTTGGAGGACTTTTTGTTCTAAACTGGGTGTTCAATTGTCTTTCTCCTCGGCATTTCATCCTCAGACCAATGGTCAAACTGAGAGAACAAACCAGACATTGGAGACTTATCTAAGATGCTTTGTGTCTGCTGATCAGGATGACTGGGTCTCTTTTTTGCCTTTGGCTGAGTTTGCTCTTAATAATAGGGCTAGCTCTGCCACTTTGATGTCTCCGTTTTTCTGTAATTCTGGGTTTCACCCTCGATTTTCTTCAGGACAGACGGAGGCTTCTGTCTGTCCAGGTGTTGACTCTGTTGTGGAGCGTATGCAACAGATTTGGGACCAGGTAGTGGAGAGGTTGTCCCTCTCTCAGGAGAAGGCCCAGCGGTTTGCTAACCGGCATAGGACTGATTGTCCTCGGTTTAAAGTGGGGGACTTGGTCTGGTTGTCCTCAAAGAATATTCCTATGAGAGTAGCATCTCCTAAATTTAAGCCTAGGTTCATTGGACCTTATAAGATCATGGAGATTATTAATCCTGTTTCTTTTCGTTTGCTTCTTCCAGGGACATTTAAGATCCATAACGTGTTCCACAAGTCCTTGTTGAAGAGGTTTGTTGAGCCAGTGGTTCCTGCTGCTGTGCCTCCTGACCCTGTTTTGGTTGAGGGCAATCTGGAGTATGTGGTTGAGAAAATATTGGATTCTCGTTTTTCTAGACGGAAACTCCAGTATTTGGTTAAATGGAGAGGTTATGGTCAGGAAGACAATTCTTGGGTGTTTGCTTCGGACATCCATGCTAGGAGACTTATCCGTGCGTATCATAGAACTCATCCTGACCGACCTGGTTGCTCAAATGAGGGTTCGGTGACCCCTCCTCAAGGGGGGGGTACTGTTGTGAATGGGTTTGAGATGAGTTCTGAGCAGAGGCTCCCTCTGGTGGTTACAAGCGGTGCTAGTGAAGATTGTGAGGACTGGGAATCAGGTGTTACTGACTGGTCTTATATAAGGGAGTCATTTTCCCATCAGGGTTGCCGGTGATCAATTGTTCTGGTCTGAATCCTTCATTCCAGTTTCCCTTGTAGCCTGCTGTGTCGTGTCTGCATCTCCTGCTTACAGATAAGACTTTTGCTTCCTTTGTGTTTGTGCTATATTTTTGCATTTTGTCCTGCACTTCTTTGGGGGCCTTCAGGGTCCCCTCTGGGGGCTTCTGCCCTCTCAGTTTAGTTCAGCCACTGAGTTTTGTTCTTTGTTTTTTTCCAGTTTTTTCAGTGGCTGCTGTTTTGATTTTGTTACACCAGAGAACTAATTTAGGTGGTAGAGGTCGTGTGATCTCAGGTGATTTTGAAATTAGTAGAGTTGGTGCTTTTCAGGGTTTTCTGGGATTGCAGTAAGTACCCTTCCTATCCTTTTCTATTTAGATAGTTTGGGCCCCAGCGTTTGCTCATACTATTTTCTTTCTGTGTCTGTGTTTCCTCTTGTCTGGCCGCCATTACATGTTTGGGGGGTTTCTGTTATCTTTGGGGTTCTGCTCCGGGGCAGATAGCTTTCCTATTTCTATCTTTGGGTGTAGTTAGTTTCTCGGGCTGTGACGAGGCGTCTAGGACCAACGTGGGAACGCTCCACGGCTGCCTCTAGTTGTGGTGGTTGGTCAGGGTACTGCAATCTCTTAGATTCCAACTGCTCTGGTGTATTGCCTTTTTTACCTGCACTCCTCAGCTACCGAAACATAACAGTGGGGCTCATGCAGTATATATAGGGAGGCTGTGTGGGGCTCATGCAGTGTATATTGGGAGGCTGTGTGGGGCTCATGCAGTATATAGGGAGGCTGTGTGGGGCTCATGCAGTATATATAGGGAGGCTGTGTGGGGCTCATGCAGTATATATAGGGAGGCTGTGTGGGGCTCATGCAGTATATAGGGAGGCTGTGTGGGGCTCATGCAGTATATATAGGGAGGCTGTGTGGGGCTCATGCAGTATATATAGGGAGGCTGTGTGGGGCTCATGCAGTATATAGGGAGGCTGTATGGGGCTCATGCAGTATATATAGGGAGGCTGTGTGGGGCTCATGCAGTATATAGGGAGGCTGTGTGGGGCTCATGCAGTGTATATTGGGAGGCTGTGTGGAGCTCCTGCAGTATATATAGGGAGGCTGTGTGGGGTTCATGCAGTATATAGGGAGGCTGTGTGGGGCTCATGCAGTATATAGGGAGGCTGTGTGGGGCTCATGCAGTATATATAGGGATGCTGTGTGGGGCTCATGCAGTATATAGAGAGGCTGTGTGGGGCTCATGCAGTGTATATAGGGAGGCTGTGTGGGGCTCATGCAGTGTATATAGGGAGGCTGTGTGGGGCTCATGCAGTGTATATAGGGAGGCTGTGTGGGCTCATGCAGTGTATATAGGGAGGCTGTGTGGGGCTCATGCAGTATATATAGGGAGGCTGTGTGGGCTCATGCAGTGTATATAGGGAGGCTGTGTGGGCTCATGCAGTGTATATTAGGGAGGCTGTGTGGGCTCATGCAGTATATAGGGAGGCTGTGTGGGGCTCATGCAGTATATAGGGAGGCTGTGTGGGGCTCATAGCAGTATATAGGAGGCTGTGTGGGGCTCATGCAGTTATAGGAGGCTGTGTGGGCTCATGCATGTATATAGGGAGGCTGGTGTGGGGCTCATGCAGTGTATATAGGGAGGCTGTGTGGGGCTCATGCAGTGTATATAGGGAGGCTGTGTGGGGCTCATGCAGTATATATAGGAGGCTGTGTGGGGCTCATGCAGTATATAGGGAGGCTGTGTGGGGCTCATGCAGTATAATAGGGAGGCTGTGTGGGGCTCATGCAGTTAATATAGGGAGGCTGTGTGGGGCTCATGCAGTATATAGGGAGGCTGTGTGGGGCCTCATGCATATGTAGTATAGGAGGCTGTGTGGGGCTCATGCAGTATATAGGGAGGCTGTGTGGGGCTCATGCAGGTATATAGGGAGGCTTGTGGGGCTCATGCAGTATATTAGGAGGTTGTGTGGGGCTTCATGCAGTATATAGGGAGGCTGTGTGGGGCTCATGCAGTGTATATAGGAGGCTGTGTGGGCTCATGCAGTATATATAGGGAGGCTGTGTGGGCTCATGCAGTATATATAGGGAGGCTGTGTGGGCTCATGCAGTATAATAGGGAGGCTGTGTGGGGCTCATGCAGTATATAGGGAGGCTGTGGGGCTCATGCAGTGTAATTAGGAGGCTGTGTGGGGCTCATGCAGTGTATATAGGGAGGCTGTGTGGGGCTCATGCAGTATATAGGAAGGCTGTGTGTGGGCTCATGCAGTGTATATTAGGAGGCTGTGTGGGGCTCATGCAGTATATAGGGAGGCTGTGTGGGCTCATGCAGATATATATAGGGAGGCTGTGTGGAGCTCATGCAGTATATATAGGGAGGCTATGTGGGGCTCATGCAGTATATAGGGAGGCTGTGTGGGGCTCATGCAGTATATATAGGAGGCTATGTGGGGCTCATGCAGTATATAGGGAGGTTGTGTGGGGCTCATGCAGTGTAATAGGGAGGCTGTGTGGAGCTCCTGCAGTGTATATAGGGAGGCTGTGTGGGGCTCATGCAGTGTAATATAGGGAGGCTGTATGGGGCTCATGCAGTGTAATAGGGAGGCTGTGTGGGCTCCATGCAGTGTATATAGGGAGGCTGTGTGGGGCTCATGCATGTATATAGGGAGGCTGTGTGGTCATGCAAAATAGGGAGGCTGTGTGGAGCTCATGCAGTGTATATAGGGAGGCTGTGTGGGGCTCATGCAGTGTATATAGGGAGGCTGTGTGGGGCTCATGCAGTGTATATAGGGAGGCTGTGTGGGCTCATGCAGTGTATATAGGGGGCTGTGTGGGGCTCATGCAGTATATATAGGGAGGCTGTGTGGGGCTCATGCAGTGTATATAGAGAGGCTGTGTGGGGCTCATGCAGTGTATATAGGAGGCTGTGTGGGGCTCATGCAGTGTATATAGGGAGGCTGTGTGGGTCTCATGCAGTGTATATAGGGAGGCTGTGTGGGGCTCATGCAGTATTATAGGGAGGCTGTGTGGGGCTCATGCAGTGTATATAGGGAGGCTGTGTGGGGCTCATGCAGTATATATAGGAGGCTGTGTGGGGCTCATGCAGTATATATAGGGAGGCTGTGTGGGGCTCATGCAGTATATAGGGAGGCTGTGTGGGGCTCATGCAATATATATAGGAAGGCTGTGTGGAGCTCCTGCAGTGTATATAGGGAGGCTGTGTGGGGCTCATGCAGTGTATATAGGGAGGCTGTGTGGGGCTCATGCAGTATATATAGGGAGGCTGTGTGGGGCTCATGCAGTGTATATAGAGAGTCTGTGTGGGGCTCATGCAGTTTATAGGGAGGCTGTGTGGGGCTCATGCAGTATATATAGGGAGCTGTGTGGGGCTCATGCAGTATATATAGGGAGGCTGTATGGGGCTCATGCAGTATATATAGGGAGGCTGTGTGGGGCTCATGCAGTAATATATAGGGAGGCTGTGTGGGGCTCATGCAGTATATATAGGGAGGCTGTGTGGGGCTCATGCAGTATATATAGGGAGGCTGTGTGTGGCTCATGCTCTATATAGGGAGGCTGTGTGGGGCTCATGCAGTATATATAGGGAGGTTGTGTGGGGCTCATGCAGTGTAAATAGGGAGGCTGTGTGGGGCTCATGCAGTATATATAGGGAGGCTATGTGGGGCTCTTGCAGTGTATATAGGGAGGCTGTGTGGGGCTCATGCAGTATATATAGAGAGGCTGTGTGGGGTTCATGCAGTATATATAGGGAGGCTATGTGGGGCTCTTGCAGTGTATATAGGGAGGCTGTGTGGGGCTCATGCTCTTATAGGGAGGCTGTGTGGGGCTCATGCATAATATATAGGGAGGCTGTGTGGGGCTCATGCAGTGTATAGGGAGGCTGTGTGGGGCTCATGCAGTGTATATAGAGAGGCTGTGTGGGGTTCATGCAGTATATATAGGGAGGCTGTATGTGGCTCATGCTCTATATAGAGAGGCTATGTGGGGCTCTTGCAGTGTATATAGGGAGGCTGTGTGGGGCTCATGCAGTATATATAGAGAGGCTGTGTGGGGCTCATGCAGTGTATAGGGAGGCTGTGTGGGGCTCATGCAGTGTATATAGAGAGGCTGTGTGGGCTCATGTAGTATATAGGGAGGCTGTGTGGGGCTCATGCTGCATATAAGGGGCTGTTGGGGGCTCATACGATATATGGCTGTACTCAGGTTCAAATGATATATAGGGGATGTCAGCATACTTAATTCTGCTCAATATTAAGTGACACAATTAATATTAATATAATTATCAATAATTATATTGATAATAATATTGAATAGAATTAATTTCAGCCTATAGGTTCGGCCCTCAACAACAGTCACGGTCTCTTATGTGGCCACTCGTGAAAATTAGATGCCCACCCCTGGGTTAAAGGGTTTCTCCGGCATCATTTATTTATACATTGGGAAGTGAGTGTGCTGATATCTTGTGTAAAACCATACTTACCAAGACACGTCCATGATGGCTGCCATTCATGCATCTGTCCTGTCAGGTATCTGTAGACTATGTCTTCAGCGCTGTTCGCCTCCCAATGCTGAAGTAAGCAGAGCTGAACAAACACTTTAGGGTATGTTCCCACGGTCAGTAATCGCTGTGGGATGGATGCTGCCTACATCCACGGCATCCAACCCGTAGCGTCCAGATGTTACAGCATAGTGGATGGGATTTCATGAAATCCCATCTCCACTATGTGTGCTCAGATGCCTGCGGATCACCTGTGTATCCGGACATGCGGTGTGTCTTTCCAGACCGCAGCATGTCTATTTATCTAGTGGAGACGCTAATCTCAGCAAGATAAATGTCCCCATACAATGTATAGGACGCGGCGATTCCACACGGTTCAATGAACACATGCGGAATCGCCTGCGTTCAGAAGCCGGCAGCGCTTTGGATGGAGCGGACATGTGCTGTGTCCAAAGCGCTGCCTAATACTGAACATCTACACATACCGGTAACAGTACCCTGACCGCTGATACCTGCTTTGTGACCCTGACCGCTGATACCTGCTGTGTGACCCTGAGCGCTGATACCTGCTGTGTGACCCTGAGCGCTGATACCTGCTGTGTGACCCTGCCTGCTGACACCTGCTGTGTGACCCTGAGCGCTGATACCTGCTGTGTGACCCTGAGCGCTGATACCTGCTGTGTGACCCTGACCGCTGATACCTGCTGTGTGACCCTGACCGCTGATACCTGCTGTGTAACTCTGACCGCTGATACCTGCTGTGTGACCCTGGCCGCTGATACCTGCTGTGTGACCGTGACCGCTGATACCTGCTGTGTGACCCTGACCGCTGATACCTGCTGTGTGGGCCTGACCGCTGATACCTGCTGTGTGACCCTGACCGCTGATACCTGCTATGTGACCCTGACCGCTGATACCTGCTGTGTGACCCTGACCGCTGATACCTGCTGTGTGACCCTGACCGCTGATACCTGCTGTGTGACCCTGACCGCTGATACCTGCTGTGTGACCCTGACCGCTGATACCTGCTGTGTGACCCTGACCGCTGATACCTGCTGTGTGACCCTGAGCGCTGATACCTGCTGTGTGACCCTGACCGCTGATACCTGCTATGTGACCCTGAGCGCTGATACCTCTGTGACCCTGACTGCTGATACCTGCTGTGTGACCCTGACCGCTGATACCTGCTGTGTTACCCTGACCGCTGATACCTACTGTGTGACTCTGAGCGCTGATACCTGCTGTGTGACCCTGACCACTGATACCTGCTGTGTGACCCTGACCGCTGATACCTGCTGTGTTACCCTGACCGCTGATACCTGTTGTGTGACTCTGAGCGCTGATACCTGCTGTGTGACCCTGACCGCTGATACCTGCTGTGTGACCCTGACAGCTGACACCTGCTGTGTGACCCTGACTGCTGACACCTGCTGTGTGACTCTAACCGTTGATACCTGCTGTGTGACTCTGAGCGCTGACACCTGCTGTGTGACCCTGAGCGCTGATACCTGCTGTGTGACCCTGAGCGCTGATACCTGCTGTGTGACCCTGACCGCTGATACCTGCTGTGTGACCCTGACCGCTGATACCTGCTGTGTGACCCTGACCGCTGATACCTGCTGTGTGACCCTGACCGCTGATACCTGCTGTGTGACCCTGAGCGCTGATACCTGCTGTGTGACCCTGACCGCTGATACCTGCTATGTGACCCTGAGCGCTGATACCTCTGTGACCCTGACTGCTGATACCTGCTGTGTGACCCTGAGCGCTGATACCTGCTGTGTGACCCTGAGCGCTGATACCTGCTGTGTGACCCTGACCGCTGATACCTGCTGTGTGACCCTGACCGCTGATACCTGCTGTGTGACCCTGACCGCTGATACCTGCTGTGTGACCCTGACCGCTGATACCTGCTGTGTGACCCTGACCGCTGATACCTGCTGTGTGACCCTGACCGCCGATACCTGCTGTGTGACCCTGAGCGCTGATACCTGCTGTGTGACCCTGACCGCTGATACCTGCTATGTGACCCTGAGCGCTGATACCTCTGTGACCCTGACCGCTGATACCTGCTGTGTGACCCTGACCGCTGATACCTGCTGTGTTACCCTGACCGCTGATACCTGCTGTGTGACTCTGAGCGCTGATACCTGCTGTGTGACCCTGACCGCTGATACCTGCTGTGTGACCCTGACAGCTGACACCTGCTGTGTGACCCTGACCGCTGACACCTGCTGTGTGACTCTAACCGCTGATACCTGCTGTGTGACTCTGACCGCTGATACCTGCTGAGTGACCCTGACCGCTGATACCTGCTGAGTGACCCTGACCGCTGATACCTGCTGTGTGACCCTGACCGCTGATACCTGCTGTGTGACCCCGACCGCTGAAACCTGCTGTGTGACCCTGACCGCTGACACCTGCTGTGTGACTCTAACCGCTGATACCTGCTGTGTGACTCTGACCGCTGATACCTGCTGTGTGACCCTGACCGCTGATACCTGCTGTGTGACCCTGACCGCTGACACCTGCTGTGTGACCCTGACCGCAGATAACTGCTGTGTGACTCATGTGCAGCACGTGTCCTGCATCGGCCGTACGATCTAAGCCAGGTACGTTTGTCTCTGAAACGCTGCAGCGTCACAGAGAAAAACATGTCAATGACTGGTCTGTTGCTGGACACGCATGCAGGAAGAAAATTGCCCCTTAGTGGGAGAGGATGGGGAGAAGCCACCAGGGACCCGCCTGTGTGACTAGTCACCTGTGTGACCTTAGTCCTTGGCGACTTTTAAAGCATGTTTTTCCCTGAAACGCAGCGGCATTTCAGAGGCTCTCTGTGCTGTGTCTCCTATGCTGACTGCAGGCTGGAGCCAGTACAGGAGAGCAGTGCAGTAGTGATGGGAAATCTGGCTCTTTTTGGTGATCCGGCTCATTCGGCTCTGCTCACCATAAGGAGCCAGCTCTTTGGCTCTTTTTTTTTTTTTAATAGAGATCCGTTCTCCACAGTCCTCGCTCCGGTCTCCACAGTCCTCGCTCCGTTCTCCTCAGTCCTGGCTCCGTTCTCCTCAGTCCTGGCTCCGGTCTCCTCAGTCCTGGCTCCGGTCTCCTCAGTCCTGGCTCCGGTCTCCTCAGTCCTCGCTCCGGTCTCCTCAGTCCTCGCTCCGGTCTCCACAGTCCTGGCTCCGGTATCCTCAGTCCTGGCTCCGGTCTCCTCAGTCCTGGTGAGTCACTCACTACCAGGGCCTGTGGGGTACTCGGCACCGAGCCCGTTCACTTCAGTGGGGTAGCACAGCTCGGTCCGCTGCCCTGGGCGCTCACTGAAAAGGGGGATATTTACAGGGGATTATAGGTTTATAGAAATGTTTGTGACGCCACCTGTGGTTCCTGGTCAGGGTGACCAGCGCTGCAGGGTAGATCCTCTGAGGGGTTGTTACTGGGCAGCAAGGTGTTAAGTCTCCCACAGGCAAGACTGATCCCTCAGGGTATATGGCGGTGTAGGGGTGCAGGAGCAATAAGGCAGACACACACAAGAAAGTCTCTTTCTGTACCTTTACTGATGATGAAGTTGCAGGCACGTCCCGGGAAGCTGTCAGGGTGGAAGATGCACGTCCAGTAATCCCACTGAGTAGGTGTAGGGCCTCCTTACTTCTTTATGTGTGTGAGTTTCTGACCCGTATAAAACAAAGCCTAACTCTGTCTTCTCAGCTATGCCCGGCTGACCTTGTGTTGGAGCCTTCTTGTGGACAGAACTAAGTCTCTATATGGCTGATCAGGCCAGACTCATGTTCTTCCTGACCCCGGTTACGTATCAGCATGTGTTGGGCCCCTGCAACCTAAAGTCCAGCAGGGTCTCCGGTGTCTCCTACCAGTCGTGCAGATGCTGGCAAGCGCGGACCCGGTATCCGGTGGTGCAGAGTGGAGGTAAGCTATCAATGCTGGTTAACCTCTGTCACTCTCTCTTTCTTTTCCACTTGCCTTTCGTCCTACTCGCACCTTTAACACAAGCACAACTAGCAGTAGATGTCAGCTTCCTTTATCTTCACCGCTCTCTTCTAATCTCCTCTGCTGAGGTAAACTGGCACTCTGAGGTAAAACCAACGACTAGCTAACTTTCAGCTAGACTGCCTTCATCTCCCTGCTGTCGACTCCAAGAGCTCCCTCTGGTGGCACCAGGAAAATGTGGAGTGTTGTGTGCTTATGGGTTGTCGTGGGTTTACCTTTCGTGCATCTTCCAGGGTAACATGTGACTCCAGACACAGCTGGGCTACACATCCCCCATAGTTAATATCAGCTCTCCAGGGCTGAAAAAGAAAACAACAATTTTTATAACATAACAGTAAACATAACTCATCCCTTGCGGGAGGTAAGGACACTTTGAACGTTTCATAATGCAAGTAACATATATACAATTATTTACACAAATCTTATTTACATTTTTACACTTGGATATTGGTTCACTGGCTTAATTTGCTAGGACTACTCTTGGTACCTAACAGGTAACCTGCCTTTTGTCGTGCGTACTGACCTTCGTGGTGTTGCGTCAGGTATAGTAGCATCTGGCCTATCTGTCCTGCGTGCCGGCAAACTGTAATACTGCCTTAACCTCTCTAGGGATCTGGCAAGCATACTTGTGGCTGGGCGATGCGGTTCTGTTTCGCCAGGGGATTCTTCTGGTAGTTCCACGTCTTGAGGTTCCATTTCTTGAGACTCTACTTCTGGAGGTGCTACAGGAGCAGGTTCCTCTTGAACTATTTCTTCTGCTGCGGCAACTGGCTCAACTGGACGTTGAAGCGCTTCTTGTGGTTGGTAAAATTGAAGTACTGGAATAATCACAGCATCCCCGATACAAGGCCAATCTGCAGGAAAATCTCCTAGGTCCATGTGTATGACTTCACCTGGTTTCTCTTTTTCCATAACAGGTTCTTCTTCGTGAAGTTTCAACATGTCTGGACACAGTTTTAGGTGGTCTCTTGATACAGTGGTGGTCGTCTTTCCTCCATCTTTGCTAATGGTACAGGTTTTCCTGTTGTCAGACTTGGAATTTTGCACGACATATGGCTCATTTTCCCACTGATCGTCTAGTTTGTGCATTCTTCTTTTTCTTTTTAGCACAATCTCCCCAGGTACAAAAGGTTCAGCTGGCGCACTTTTGTTGTAGTTCTCTTCTTGCTTTTCCCTTACTTTATTGAGACTATCTTCCACGCAGGCTTGTACTCTCCTGTTCTGTTCCTGTCGATTCGTGTCCCAATCTTCAGTAGTAACATCAGCTTCTGGTTCTACAACACCAAGTTCCAAATCCATGGGCAGCTTTCCTGGTCTTGTTCGCATAAGGTAGGCTGGGGTGCAATTGGTGGAACTCACAGGTATGTGATTGTACAGATCTAACAGGTCAGGTAGTAGGTCTGGCCACCGATTCCTCTCCTCAAGTGGTACCGTCTTCAGCAGATCAATGACTGTGATTCATCTTTTCACAGAGACCATTTGTTTGGGGGTGGTACGGTGTGGTTCTTATCTTCTTGCATCCGTACAAATGACAGAATTCCTTAAACAACTCGGCTTCAAAGGCAGGACCCTGATCAGTTAACACTTGCTCTGGATATCCATGGGGTCTGCAGAAATACGCCTGAAACGTCTTTGCTGCTGTTTCAGCTGTCAGATCTTTGACAGGGGCGACCACCAGGAACCTGGAGTAGTGATCCACCATCGTCAGGGCATATGAGTATCCTGACCGACTGGGTGACAACTTTACATGGTCCAAGGCCACGATCTCCAAGGGACAAGTCGTCTTGATGGGCTGCAGGGGTGCTTTCTGGCTGCTGTAGTCTTTTCTTCGGAGGCTACAGGACGCACAGTTTTTATACCATTTCTCGATGGAACTACGCATTCCCACCCAGTAGAAACGACACTTCAGCAGGGTTTCCAGCTTCTTCCAGCCAAAGTGCCCTGCTCGATCGTGGTAGGCTTCCAACACCATCTGGATGTCCGTTCTGGGGACTACTATCTGCCATACCATCTCATGGGTTTTTGGGTTGACGTACCTTCGGCACAGCTTCTCACGATAGATAAACAGCCGGCTTCTCTCATTCCACAGCTGCTTTGCTTGCTGAGACGCTTCCTTCTCCAAGGAGGAACCTTCCTGAGTTATCAGCTCCTTGATGCGGCTGACAACCGGGTCACTGTTCTGGGTCTCCTTCCAGCTGTGGTGAGGTAAAGGGTTTAACGTCTTACCACGCTGCCTCCTGTAGGCTCGTTGTTCTTGGATCATCCCATTTCTGTGGAATGCAGGTAGCTCAATCTCTTCTAGGTCATCCAATTCCTCTTCCGTGTCGGACTCATGTGGCATTCTGGACAAGGCATCAGTGTTGGCATTCTTACGGCCCGCCCTGTACTTGATTGTAAATTGATAGTTCGATAGCTGAGCCATCCAACGTTGCTCCATAGCTCCCAGCTTAGCTGTTTCAAGATGTGTCAAGGGGTTATTGTCTGTGTAAGCAGTGAACTTGCTGGAGGCTAGGTAATGCTTGAATCTTTCTGTAATGGCCCAGACCAGCGCCAGGAACTCCAACTTGAAGCTGCTATAGTTCTCTGGGTTTCTTTCGGTCGGCCGGAGCTTCCTGCTTGCATACGCGATGAATTTTTCTTGGCCATTTTGCTTCTGACTGAGGACAGCTCCCAATCCTTCGTTGCTGGCATCAGTGTACAGCAGAAACGGCTGGCTGTAGTCAGGGTTGGCTAGGATTTCATCGCCTGTCAGGATCTCCTTCATCTCCTTGAATGCCTCAGCTTGTTCTTTACCCCAGTGGAATGGAGGATTTCTGCTCTTGAGGGATTGTCCTACCAGGAGGTCCTGCAGAGGCGCTGCTTTCTTGGTGTAGTCCTTTACCAACCTCCGGTAGTAACCTGTCAGTCCCAGGAACTGGCGCACCTCCTTGAGATTCCTTGGTTCTGGCCATTTCTGGATGGCGGTGACCTTCTCGGGGTCTGGCGCTACTCCTTCTGAGCTGACAATATGTCCCAAGTACTGTACCTTTTGTTTGAGCAGATGGCACTTGGAAGGCAACACGGTTTCAAAGTTGAGATGTCCCAGGCAACTCTCCATCACTCTCTGGAACGTTCCCGGGGCACTGCTGAGTCCAAACGGCATCCTGTCAAACTCACAGAGTCCCATCGGGGTGGTGAAAGCCGTCTTCTCCCGATCCTCCTCAGCCACAGCTACTTGCCAGTACCCACTAGTGAGGTCAAGGGTGGAAAAGTAGTTAGCAGTTTTTAAGGCAGCTAAGGATTCCTCAATGCGTAGTAAAGGGTATGCATCTTTATGTGTAATGCTATTCACTTGTCTGTAATCTACACACATTCTCATTCTTCCATCCTTTTTCCTAACTAGGACTAGAGGTGCTGCCCAGGGACTACAACTATCCCTTATCACCCCTGCTTCCTTCATGTCACGCAACATCTCCTTAGCTTTCTGGTAGTGTGCTGGAGGTATAGGCTTGTACCGCTCTTTGATGGGAGGATGGCTGCCTGTAGGGATATGATGTTGTACTCCCTTAATTGTCCCAAAGTCAAGTGGGTGTTTGCTAAATACCTGTGTTTACTCCTGTACCACTCGTAGTACTCCCTGTTTCTGGTGGGCTGGAGTGGTGTCTGTCCCGACATGGAGCTGCTGACACCAATCCTCCACCTGGGTTGCTGGGTCGTTATCCTCCGCTGGCTGGCGGGAGGCTAAGGACTCCGTAGTGAGAATGGAGTTGTTATCTACAGTATGTAATTTAGCAACAGTAGCATAACGTGGTAAATTCACTTCATCTTCTCCCCAGTTGAGAAGACGTACTGGTACTCTCCCATTTCGTACTTCCACTACCCTTCTAGCAGTCAAGAGTGTAGGTCTGTGCTCTGAACAATGGGGCTCTACTACTGCTTGGTAGTTCTGTCCTCTCAGACCTATCGCTGCTCTACACCATATAAGCGTTTCACTCATTGGGGTTATCACAATGGGGTTCTGGTCTGTTACCCGTACATTACCAATTTCACCATCTGTCAGTTTCGCTTGCTGCTGGCACATCAGGGCCCGGATCTCCCTCTGGATCACTCCCTTTTGCTTTGGCCTGACAACTTCGGCGAGCTGTTGGAGCAAAAACACAACTTCTCCCAGACAGTTACTGATAATGTTTGTACCTAAAACCACATTTAAGCCATTTTCCTCCTTCCTCCTACCGCAGTTGCAGGGCACTCATTACAGCAGCCAGGTTTTTAGTCAGCTGGCGCACTTCTGAGCGCAGACAGTCCAACTCAGTAGGGGGCGCCACCTGCATTTTGGCTTCTGCCACCAGCGGGGAAAAGGTGGATGCTGCTGGCTTTAGAGTGGCTTCACCCGGGTGACACTGGGTTGCCACCTCGGGCTTCTCCAGGGGTCGCAGTCCTTTTATAGCCATATCCTTTAGGGCATCAAAGGTAGCGTCAGGATGATCCAAGGACCACCAGTGCACAGTTCTGCTTTCAGCTTGGGACCTCAGTCCCCGTACAAATTGTTCCTTCAACATTTTGCTTTCATTAATGGCACTTATAGGGTTGACCTGTTTGAGAGCTCGCAGGGCCCCCTGTAGTCGGCAGGCGTAGTCCCTAATACTGTCATCTGGTCTCTGGGAGCATTGGTAAAACCTCATCCGGAGATCTGTTTCAGTGCTGTCCTCAAAAATAGTCTGTAGCTTTAAAAAAAATTAAAGCACTGATTCCTGGTCTGCAGCCGTCCAAGTCTCTACTTCCCTCTCTGCAGCACCAGTCAGTTGTCCCAATACCACTGCAGCTCTTTGTTTCTCTGTCATGGAGTACATGTCCATTATGCTGCATATTTTGCGCTTAAACCCTGACAGGGTGTCTGGCTTACCGCTATACTGAGGGAGCCACTTTGCTCCAGGCAGGTATGGCAGCGTCAGCGGTACTATCGGGGCCACAGGACCGGGTGAGGGGCCAGCGTCTCCATCCTGCGCGGCAGCGCCGGCGGGTAAGTTATTGGAGCGGTCGCCCTCGGCCGCGCTGTCAGCTTGCGGCTGCGACATATCTGCGCCCCCCTAGTTAAGCGTGGCCTACCTTCTCCTGAAGGCTGCAGCTCTGCAGGGTACAGCGATGTAGAAGGACCTGCGTCGCCGGCGCTCTGACGTCAGAGCGATCACAAGCTCTCCACAGGACCTGCCGCTGCGTCAGCATTGGGGGCATGTCCGGGACTCCGCGCGCTTTCTGCAGGTACGCCCCTTCTCTTTGCGCTGTAGCGCTGTACTTTCGCGGGCAATGGCGGACAATTGGCGCCAAAAATCACAACAACAGTAACACAGTCTCTTTGCACAAAAACAGTCCACTTCAGGCACACAGGACTCACATATTGCGAGCTTCGGATCCTGTTTGTGACGCCAAACTAGAGTCGCTCACTACCAGGGCCTGTGGGGTACTCGGCACCGAGCCCGTTCACTTCACTGGGGGATGTCACGGGTAGCACAGCTCGGTCCGTTGCCCTGGGCGCTCACTGAAAAGGGGGATATTTACAGGGGATTATAGGTTTATAGAAATGTTCGTGACGCCACCTGTGGTTCCTGGTCAGGGTGACCAGCGCTGCAGGGTAGATCCTCTGAGGGGTTGTTACTGGGCAGCAAGGTGTTAAGTCTCCCACAGGCAAGACTGATCCCTCAGGGTATATGGCGGTGTAGGGGTGCAGGAGCAATAAGGCAGACACACACAAGAAAGTCTCCTTCTGTACCTTTACTGATGATGAAGTTGCAGGCACGTCCCAGGAAGCTGTCAGGGTGGAAGATGCACGTCCAGTAATCCCACTGAGTAGGTGTAGGGCCTCCTTACTTCTTTATGTGTGTGAGTTTCTGACCCGTATAAAACAAAGCCTAACTCTGTCTTCTCAGCTACGCCCGGCTGACCTTGTGGTGGAGCATGGGCGTACCCAGGATCAAACCTAGGGGGGGGGCAAGCCATGGTCGTTCAGGTTGTAAAATTTTAGAATGAAAAATGTGAATAAAACGAAATGAAAATGAACGCCATACACAACATAATTCCTTATACCAAGACCAATAATATCACATACAAGGAGAAATACCACCATGATCAATCCTATTATGTAAACAATTCATTGATTTTAGGCTTACTTTTGCAGTCTTCTCTTCTGTTCAGCAGGGGGACTTCAAGCTCATGCGTGTTTATCACACACTGACACTGAGCCATTCACACTGCCCTTTCTAAACACAGCAATTGGATTGATCTTTAGGGGAAAAAAAAATGAATATTAGATAGATAGATAGATAGATAGATAGATAGATAGATAGATAGATAGAAAACCAGACAAATTGGAGGCAGCACATAGTTTGTAGTGAAAAAAAAAGCTATTTAATAAGGTCAAAAGGCGACATTTCGGTCCAAGCAACACAAACCTTTCTCAAGCCTTGAGAAAGGTTCTGTTGTTTGGACCAAAACATCGCCTTTTGGTCTTATTAAATAGCTTTTTTTCACTACAAACGGTGTGCTGCCTCCAATTTGTCTGGATTTCTATAATTGATGTTTGGTATTTGCCTGGGGGGCTCTGCACCAGGACTCTTTCTTTGTGCTGCTCTAATTTTCTTCTTTTTAGATAGATAGATAGATAGATAGATAGATAGATTTAAGCATGGAATGCAAGCAGATTCCACCCTGAAATATGCACCATCATTGTCCCCTTCTTGTAGTAATATGCCCCATCATTGTCTCCTTCTTGTAGTAATATGCCCCATCATTGTCTCCTTTTAATAATGTGCCCCAGCCCAGCCCCTGTATATGCATCACCACCAGGCCAGCCCCTGTATATACATCACCACCAGGCCAGTCTCTGTATACGTCACTAGCCCCAGCCCAGGACGGTAGGACGGTCGGACCTGTATATACATCACCAGCCCAGCACTTGTATATACATCAGCCCCAGCACCTGTATATACATCACCACCAGGCCAGCCCCTGTATACGTCACCAACACCAGCCCAGGACCTGTATATACATCAGCCCCAGCCCAGCCCCTGTATACGTCACCAGACCAGGACGGTCGGACCTGTATATACATCACCGGCCCAGCACCTGTATATACATCACCACCAGGCCAGCCACTGTATATACATCAGCCCCAGCCCAGCCCCTGTATACGTCACCAGGCCCAGCCCAGCCCCTGTATATACATCAGCCCCAGCCCAGCCCCTGTATATACATCAGCCCCAGCCCAGCCTCTGTATGTCAGATATATATATATATATATATTACTGAAGATATAGACTGTACGGGCTCCTGTCAGGTATATATTACTGTAGATAAAAACTGTACGGGCTCCTGTCAGGTATATATTACTGAAGATATAGACTGTACGGGCTCCTGTCAGGTATATATTACTGTAGATAAAAACTGTACGGGCTCCTGTCAGGTATATATTATTGTAGATATAGACTGTACGGGCTCCTGTCAGGTATATATTACTGTAGATATAGACTGTATGGGCTCCTGTCAGGTATATATTATTGTAGATATAGACTGTATGGGGTCCTGTCAGGTATATATTACTGTAGATATAGACTGTACTGGCTCCTGTCAGGTGTATATTATTGTAGATAGAGTGTATGAGCTCCTGTCAGGTATATATTACTGTAGATATAGACTGTACGGGCTCCTGTCAGGTATATATTACTGTAGATATAGACTGTACGGGCTCCTGTCAGGTATATATTACTGTAGATATAGACTGTATGGGCTCCTGTCAGGTATATATTACTGTAGATATAGACTGTATGGGCTCCTGTCAGGTATATATTACTGTAGATATAGACTGTACGGGCTCCTGTCAGGTATATATTATTGTAGATATAGACTGTACGGGCTCCTGTCAGGTATATATTACTGTAGATATAGATATACATTGGGAAGTAAGTGTGCTGATATCTTGTGTAAAACCATACTTACCAAGACACGTCCATGATGGCTGCCATTCATGCATCTGTCCTGTCAGGTATCTGTAGACTATGTCTTCAGCGCTGTTCGCCTCCCAATGCTGAAGTAAGCAGAGCTGAACAAACACTTTAGGGTATGTTCCCACGGTCAGTAATCGCTGTGGGATGGATGCTGCCTACATCCACGGCATCCAACCCGTAGCGTCCAGATGTTACAGCATAGTGGATGGGATTTCATGAAATCCCATCTCCACTATGTGTGCTCAGATGCCTGCGGATCACCTGTGTATCCGGACATGCGGTGTGTCTTTCCAGACCACAGCATGTCTATTTATCTAGTGGAGACGCTAATCGCAGCAAGATAAATGTCCCCGTACAATGTATAGGACGCGGCGATTCCGCACGGTTCAATGAACACATGCGGAATCGCCTGCGTTCAGAAGCCGGCAGCGCTTTGGATGGAGCGGACATGTGCTGTGTCCAAAGCGCTGCCTAATACTGAACATCTACACATACCGGTAACGGGACCCTGACCGCTGATACCTGCTGTGTGACCCTGACCGCTGATACCTGCTGTGTGACCCTGACCGCTGATACCTGCTGTGTGACCCTGAGCGCTGATACCTGCTGTGTGACCCTGACCGCTGATACCTGCTGTGTGACCCTGTCCGCTGATACCTGCTGTGTGACCCTGAGCGCTGATACCTGCTGTGTGACCCTGACCGCTGATACCTGCTGTGTGACCCTGAGCGCTAATACCTGCTGTGTGACCCTGAGCGCTGATACCTGCTGTGTGACCCTGACCGCTAACAACTGCTGTGACCCTGAGCGCTGCTACCTGCTGTGTGACCCTGACCGCTGATACCTGCTGTGTGACCCTGACCGCTGATACCTGCTGTGTGACCCTGACCGCTGACAACTGCTGTGTGACCCTGACCGCTGATACCTGCTGTGTGACCCTGACCGCTGATACCTGCTGTGTGACCCTGGCCGCTGATACCTGCTGTGACCCTGCCTGCTGACACCTGCTGTGTGACCCTGAGCGCTGATACCTGCTGTGTGACCCTGACTGCTGATACCTGCTGTGTGACCCTGACCGCTGATACCTGCTGTGTGACCCTGACCGCTGATACCTGCTGTGTGACCCTGTCCGCTGTTACCTGCTGTGTGACCCTGACCGCTGATACCTGCTGTGTGACCCTGACCGCTGATACCTGCTGTGTTACCCTGACCGCTGATACCTGCTGTGTGACTTTGAGCGCTGATACCTGCTGTGTGACCCTGACCGCTGATACCTGCTGTGTGACCCTGACAGCTGACACCTGCTGTGTGACTCTGACCGCTGATACCTGCTGTGTGACCCTGACCGCTGATACCTGCTGTGTGACCCTGACCGCTGACACCTGCTGTGTGACTCTAACCGCTGATACCTGCTGTGTGACCCTGACCGCTGATACCTGCTGTGTGACCCTGACCGCTGATACCTGCTGTGTGACCCTGACCGCTGACACCTGCTGTGTGACTCTAACCGCTGATACCTGCTGTGTGACTCTGACCGCTGATATCTGCTGTGTGACCCTGACCGCTGATACCTGCTGTGTGACCCTGACCGCTGATACCTGCTGTGCGACCCTGACCGCTGATACCTGCTGTGTGACCCTGACCGCTGACACCTGCTGTGTGACCCTAACCGCTGACACCTGCTGTGTGACTCTGACCGCTGATACCTGCTGTGTGACCCTGACCGCTAACACCTGCTGTGTGACCCTGACCGCAGATAACTGCTGTGTGACTCATGGGCAGCACGTGTCCTGCATCGGCCGTACGATCTAAGCCAGGTACGTTTGTCTCTGAAACGCTGCAGCGTCACAGAGAAAAACATGTCAATGACTGGTCTGTTGCTGGACACGCATGCAGGAAGAAAATTGCCCCTTAGTGGGAGAGGATGGGGAGAAGCCACCAGGGACCCGCCTGTGTGACTAGTCACCTGTGTGACCTTAGTCCTTGGCGACTTTTAAAGCATGTTTTTCCCTGAAACGCAGCGGCATTTCAGAGGCTCTCTGTGCTGTGTCTCCTATGCTGACTGCAGGCTGGAGCCAGTACAGGAGAGCAGTGCAGTAGTGATGGGAAATCTGGCTCTTTTTGGTGATCCGGCTCATTCGGCTCTGCTCACCATAAGGAGCCAGCTCTTTTGGCTCTTTTTTTTTTTTTTAATAGAGATCCGTTCTCCACAGTCCTCGCTCCGGTCTCCACAGTCCTTGCTCCGGTCTCCTCAGTCCTCGCTCCGTTCTCCTCAGTCCTGCTGGCTCCGGTCTCCTCAGTCCTGGCTCCGGTCTCCTCAGTCCTGGCTCCGGTCTCCTCAGTCCTCGCTCCGGTCTCCTCAGTCCTCGCTCCGGTCTCCACAGTCCTGACTCCGGTCTCCTCAGTCCTGGCTCCGGTCTCCTCAGTCCTGGTGAGTCACTCACTACCAGGGCCTGTGGGGTACTCGGCACCGAGCCCGTTCACTTCAGTGGGGTAGCACAGCTTGGTCCATTGCCCTGGGCGCTCACTGAAAAGGGGGATATTTACAGGGGATTATAGGTTTATAGAAATGTTTGTGACGCCACCTGTGGTTCCTGGTCAGGGTGACCAGCGCTGCAGGGTAGATCCTCTGAGGGGTTGTTACTGGGCAGCAAGGTGTTAAGTCTCCCACAGGCAAGACTGATCCCTCAGGGTATATGGCGGTGTAGGGGTGCAGGAGCAATAAGGCAGACACACACAAGAAAGTCTCTTTCTGTACCTTTACTGATGATGAAGTTGCAGGCACGTCCCGGGAAGCTGTCAGGGTGGAAGATGCACGTCCAGTAATCCCACTGAGTAGGTGTAGGGCCTCCTTACTTCTTTATGTGTGTGAGTTTCTGACCCGTATAAAACAAAGCCTAACTCTGTCTTCTCAGCTATGCCCGGCTGACCTTGTGTTGGAGCCTTCTTGTGGACAGAACTAAGTCTCTATATGGCTGATCAGGCCAGACTCATGTTCTTCCTGACCCCGGTTACGTATCAGCACTGTTGGGCCCCTGCGACCTAAAGTCCAGCAGGGTCTCCGGTGTCTCCTACCAGTCGTGCAGATGCTGGCAAGCGCGGACCCGGTATCCGGTGGTGCAGAGTGGAGGAAAGCTATCAATGCTGGTTAACCTCTGTCACTCTCTCTTTCTTTTCCACTTGCCTTTCGTCCTACTCGCACCTTTAACACAAGCACAACTAGCAGTAGATGTCAGCTTCCTTTATCTTCACCGCTCTTTTAATCTCCTCTGCTGAGGTAAACTGGCACTCTGAGGTAAAACCAACGACTAGCTAACTTTCAGCTAGACTGCCTTCATCTCCCTGCTGTCGACTCCAAGAGCTCCCTCTGGTGGCACCAGGAAAATGTGGAGTGTTGTGTGCTTATGGGTTGTCGTGGGTTTACCTTTCGTGCATCTTCCAGGGTAACATGTGACTCCAGACACAGCTGGGCTACACATCCCCCCTAGTTAATATCAGCTCTCCAGGGCTGAAAAAGAAAACAACAATTTTTATAACATAACAGTAAACATAACTCATCCCTTGCGGGAGGTAAGGACACTTTGAACGTTTCATAATGCAAGTAACATATATACAATTATTTACACAAATCTTATTTACATTTTTACACTTGGATATTGGTTCACTGGCTTAATTTGCTAGGACTACTCTTGGTACCTAACAGGTAACCTGCCTTTTGTCGTGCGTACTGACCTTCGTGGTGTTGCGTCAGGTATAGTAGCATCTGGCCTATCTGTCCTGCGTGCCGGCAAACTGTAATACTGCCTTAACCTCTCTAGGGATCTGGCAAGCATACTTGTGGCTGGGCGATGCGGTTCTGTTTCGCCAGGGGATTCTTCTGGTAGTTCCACGTCTTGAGGTTCCATTTCTTGAGACTCTACTTCTGGAGGTGTTACAGGAGCAGGTTCCTCTTGAACTATTTCTTCTGCTGATGCAACTGGCTCAACTGGACGTTGAAGCGCTTCTTGTGGTTGGTAAAATTGAAGTACTGGAATAATCACAGCATCCCCGATACAAGGCCAATCTGCAGGAAAATCTCCTAGGTCCGTGTGTATGACTTCACCTGGTTTCTCTTTTTCCATAACAGGTTCTTCTTCGTGAAGTTTCAACATGTCTGGACACAGTTTTAGGTGGTCTCTTGATACAGTGGTGGTCGTCTTTCCTCCATCTTTGCTAATGGTACAGGTTTTCCTGTTGTCAGACTTGGAATTTTGCACGACATATGGCTCTTTTTCCCACTGATCGTCTAGTTTGTGCATTATTCTTTTTCTTTTTAGCACAATCTCCCCAGGTACAAAAGGTTCAGCTGGCGCACTTTTGTTGTAGTTCTCTTCTTGCTTTTCCCTTTGTAAGCTTTTCAGGGGATATAGCTCTGGGATCGCCGTCTGGGTAGACAGAGTGGCACGGAAACAGTTCATTCACAGCAGTACTGGTGCAACTGGCCGCAACCAGTTTTATTTAAAGTCAAAAGCAAACAAGACATAAAACAAATCATAAACAGAAGACCTGGGCTTGTCTAGCCACTTACTACACTTAGATAGATTTCCCTATCTATCCGGGTCCCGACTCTTAACAGCCGGGGCCAAAACAACACATATGTTCAGCATTTACCAGCATGTAGGTTCACAGAGTCTCCTCCTTGTGTCTGAAGGCACCTTCAACGTCCAGACTTGAGAGAGCTCCCCTCCTATTCAGCAGCTATCCGCATGGATTCTCACAGAGACTACTCCTGTGTCCGGGGTACATCGAGCACCCAGACTGAGACAGCTCATACTCCTGGAGACACCTTCTGTGCCTGGACCCCTCCTGTGTCCAGACTAAGCGAGCTCTCTGACTGTGCTCCCAAGCACCTACTTCTGGCTTCCTAATCAATACCTGAGTGTCTTCAGGTTTGAGCTGCAAGTGTGTATTGAATGGAAGGTGTAGTGACCTTTCTCCACCACTAGTTTTACAAAGCCATACATTCCCCTTATAGTAGTCAGCAAAGTAACTAGGTGAAATGTACATCCCATTCAACACATATCCCTTCACTGTCTCACATATCCCCCCCCTCTTCTCCAGACCGGAGGGCTGGTCATCCAGACCGGAGGACTGGTCAACAATCCAAAAGAGACAGTGAACTCTGGACAAGTCATGGCCATCATCAGCTTCATCTTCACCAGAAGCATGGCCATCATTAGCTTCATCTTTACTATTGTCATCTGTATCTTCACCTGAGGCATGGACACTACCCTGTACCCTTCCAGGCCTATACTCACTGCGGGCCTCGTGTGTCCTGCACGGTTTCTGCTTGACCTTAGTGCCGGGCTCAGTCTCGGTACAGTGCCTCCCCAGAGAAGTACGACCAGGCACGTCAGAACACCTCTGCTGATTCCTCCACAGAAACTCTCGTACCTCCTGTTTTTGGGGCACTGACCCTGTGTCACCAACTGTCACAGGAGGTATAGGGGTTTTTTCACCTTTCTCTAATTCCCCCTGAACCTTTTTTAGCACATCTACTTTCTTAAATATCAGTTGGTTCATAAATTCTATTTCACAGAACTTAAGCACCTCTGCCATGGTCTCTAACCATTTTGAGCCACACTGTTCAAACGATTGGCACTGTAGAGGAAGCTGATCGTTTTTCTTTTTCGGTACACATAATTCATCCTCTTCTTGTACAGGCTCACTTTGCATAAGACTCAGAGCTCTTACTTCTTTCTCCAGGAGATCCTCATGGCTCTGATCACGCTCCTTCATCACAGTTTGGAGTTTTTTCTGAGAAGTAATCAATTCATCTTGTACCTGTGCAACCACTTTTCCTTGATCCTGCAAGGTACTATATACACTTTCCCCTTCATTTCGTGCTCTCTGGAGCAACTGCTGGAACCGCTCACGTTCCCGGCGAAAAGATGTCACATCCAGTTCACACTGCTGCAGCTGCTCGCGTAACACAACATTCTCAGTCTTCATTTCTTTGGTGGAGACCTCATGGAGACGCATCTTCTCCTGTAGCTGTTGGACGTCCTTTACGTCCTCGGCCCCTTCTTCAGGCTCTTCTGGTAGAACATGCTCAGAAGCCCTACCGTCAGTCTTACATTCTACCTCTTCAGTCACATCACTATGGTATCCAATATCTCCATTTATTCCAGCTTTCAAGTTCTCCTTGATAGCTGCATCTGTATACTCAGAACCCGCCTGGCTCTTCTCTTCCACCACGTTCTGCATCCCATCTGGGCTCCCGTGTATCTGCAGCGGCAACGGAGTGACACACCGCTTTTCCCATTTGTTGGGACGTGGCTCCGATGTAGACTCCATGAAAGTGCGCTTGAGCTCACCAATGCCAGCCTGATGTCTCAAAATCTCATCTTGTGATTTATCCAGATCCATGGTATCACTCGGGAACACTGCTGGGGCTCCGGGCGCCGAACTTCCAGCCTGAGCTTCACGAGTTGCAGCTACTGATCCGGACCGTAACCCGTCCACGCCGCTGTCTTCGGCAGAAACAGATTCCTGGACAGAGTCAGTCCCCATATCTTCAGTCTTGTTCCTCACAGCTTCACTTGAGACCTCAGCTTCTGATGAGGCATCTGGCTTGGTGACCACCACTTCCATGGCTTTTTCCACCTCTGCAGCATTACCTTCAGAGTCCTGGGCATGATGCAGCTCCATACCATACATTGATAACTTCTCATCTTCAACAGCATCCACTTGTGCTGTGTTCAGTTTCAGAGTCCTGCCTTTAAAGCTCAGCTCTCCTCCTTTCACCTTGGTCTTCGCCAGGGAACCGGCCAACTGTAAAACATCTTCAGATGCCATCTTCTGTCCGGCTGTAAGGTCAGCATCAGCTTTCTTCTCAGGACTCTCCACCTCCCCTGCTACCATGCCTTCCTCATTTGCACTGGTTGCTTTATTGTCATCAGATGATTCACTATCACTACCACTATCCCTGTCTGACCCCTTTTTCTCAGCCACATCCTGCTCACTTTCAGGGTTATACAATTCATTCTCATTCTCATCCTGCTCACTTTCAGGGGTATACATTCATTCTCATTCACATCCTGATCTGGAACCTTAGTTAACATCTCATCCACAACATTAACTTCACCATCTGGTCCCTCAAGTATGTGACTATGTGACAACCCCAGCACTATACTTCCATATAGCTCAGGTACTAGGAGCTGACTCACAACCTCTCCCTGGACTTCAGTGTCCCTATACAATAGGTTATTGTTCATGGCAGCATGAGGAAACCTCTCCTCAGAGCCAGGCTCTTGGGGAACCTCATTCAGAACAATTACATTTTCCTGTGTCGTTTCAAGAGTGGGGTCTCGCACCGGCTCACTCCCAAAATTGTCACAGGACACAGGCAGGTCAGGGACACTCGGTTCCCGAGAACCACCATCCTCGTCTCCCAACATCACCTGCAAAGAAATGTCATCTTTATCACGGTCATCATCAGTATCATCACTATTATGATTAGCATCATCATCATTATCAATATCAGCATCATCATCATGGTCATCATCATTATCATGATCATCATTATCAATATCAGCATCATTATCATGGTCATCATCATTATCATGATCATCATTATCACACAAGATTAACGGCCCACTAACATTGTGTTCCGCCCCTCGGGACTGCGTACCCTCAGTAGGAGCTTCATCACACTGTCCAACAGAATCACCCTTCCCCAGAGATCCTTAGACCGGGGAAAGTCATTACCCAATATAACGGGTGCACCAGGTTCTTCACTACCCCCACTTCACATGAAACCTCCCTGAGTTTGGGGACCAAGTCCACGGCAGTCTCTGGGTAGACTTTGGTGTCTCCATGGATGCACACCACACTCAGGTGTTTATCAGGGATGAAGTCCCTATTAATCAGGCTGTCACGCATGGAAGTCACTGGACTCTGAGTCCAAGAGGGCCTGTGCTGGGCAGTCATTTACAACCACCGGGGACCCCTGTGGTCCAGTCTCTTCGGCTGAGGTGGACACACACACAGGATCTGCGCAGGGAGAGAGGGATCCGCCAACATCACAACATATAGGCTCCCCCTCTATTGGACAGTTGGCTGCAATTTCACGACATCTCCAACACTGTCCATCACACTCTCCCACCCACACGACCCCAACAGCTGGAACGCTCTTACCGGGAGAGTTCGGCGTCCAGGAACTCCGACGTGACGACCTCTCAGACGGCTGGTCACAGAGGCAGTCCTTGGTGGCGAAGGCCCTCTCCATCAGGCTGACCAGACGATTGGCGTCCTGGTGGTCTCCTTGTCCGACCTCTGGCTGTACCTCAGGAGGACGTGCTTGGGTGTAGCGGTCCACTATCACCTTTTCAACTCCATAATCAGGTTTGCTGACTGCAGACTCCCAACTGCATTTCCAGTCATGAACTCCCCTGGCACGGGCTGTCACCGTAACACCCAGCCGGGTAAGAATCTCCGCTTTCAGCTTGGCATAGTCTTGGCTGTCCTGCTCGCTCAGGTCAGCATAGGCCCTTTGGGGTTCTCCAATCAGATAGGGTGCGACCATCATGGCCCATTCAGATAGGGGAAGATTCTCCTTCTCTGCCAGTCCCTCAAACCTAGTGAGATATACCTCCACATCCTAACGAGGTGTCATCTTTTTCAGGGACCGTCTTACCGCCTTCTTTACAGCGGACAATGCAGGTGACTTTGCAACACCACTTTGGGACGATGCGCCGCAAGTCCCCTGCAGTGCTGTAACCTGCTCAAAAAACAACCGGTCATTCTCCTGCTGCTGCTGCAGGAATTGCTGCTGGGCCTGCTGCATGCGCTGCTGCTCCATGCTCTGCTGCATGCTTCGCTGGGCCTGGACCAGGTACTCAACGAGCTCCTCCATACTGCCGGACTTATCTGTCTCAACCACGGCAGTCTTATGTTGCACATTAACTTGCGCCATTTGTTTAAACAGCGCCTCCATGCTGTCATCCATGCTGTCAGACTTCTCTGTCTCAACAACGGCAGTCTTCACTCAAGACATACACACTCCACAGTCTTTTCCACAGAAAATTCAGCTTTGCTGTGCAGACACTTTTCTTTTTTTTTCTCTGCAAACTCTATTAGGGCCACTGTCTCTTTAAGACTGCTCCAACAGACGTTTCTCCTTTGCTGCTGCACACTCCACAGTCTTTTCCACAACAAGTTCAGCTTTGCTGTGCAGACACACTTTTTTTTTTTTTTTTTCTTTTGCAAACTCTATTAGGGCTACTGTCTCTTTAAGACTGCTCCAATCAGACGTTTTTGCTGACACACTTTTTTTTTTTTTCTCTGCTGCTGCTTCAACAGACTTCACCTTTATTGCTGTCTCTAAGCCACTGTGCTGCCCGCATTCTCCACCAATTGTAAGCTTTTCAGGGGATATAGCTCTGGGATCGCCGTCCGGGTAGACAGAGTGGCACGGAAACAGTTCATTCACAGCAGTACTGGTGCAACTGGCCGCAACCAGTTTTATTTAAAGTCAAAAGCAAACAAGACATAAAACAAATCATAAACAGAAGACCTGGGCTTGTCTAGCCACTTACTACACTTAGATAGATTTCCCTATCTATCCGGGTCCCGACTCTTAACAGCCGGGGCCAAAACAACACATATGTTCAGCATTTACCAGCATGTAGGTTCACAGAGTCTCCTCCTTGTGTCTGAAGGCACCTTCAACGTCCAGACTTGAGAGAGCTCCCCTCCTATTCAGCAGCTATCCGCATGGATTCTCACAGAGACTACTCCTGTGTCCGGGGTACATCGAGCACCCAGACTGAGACAGCTCATACTCCTGGAGACACCTTCTGTGCCTGGACCCCTCCTGTGTCCAGACTAAGCGAGCTCTCTGACTGTGCTCCCAAGCACCTACTTCTGGCTTCCTAATCAATACCTGAGTGTCTTCAGATTTGAGCTGCAAGTGTGTATTGAATGGAAGGTGTAGTGACCTTTCTCCACCACTAGTTTTACAAAGCCATACATTCCCCTTATAGTAGTCAGCAAAGTAACTAGGTGAAATGTACATCCCATTCAACACATATCCCTTCACTGTCTCACACCTTACTTTATTGAGACTATCTTCCACGCAGGCTTGTACTCTCCTGTTCTGTTCCTGTCGATTCGTGTCCCAATCTTCAGTAGTAACATCAGCTTCTGGTTCTACAACACCAAGTTCCAAATCCATGGGCAGCTTTCCTGGTCTTGTTCGCATAAGGTAGGCTGGGGTGCAATTGGTGGAACTCACAGGTATGTGATTGTACAGATCTAACAGGTCAGGTAGTAGGTCTGGCCACCGATTCCTCTCCTCAAGTGGTACCGTCTTCAGCAGATCAATGACTGTGATTCATCTTTTCACAGAGACCATTTGTTTGGGGGTGGTACGGTGTGGTTCTTATCTTCTTGCATCCGTACAAATGACAGAATTCCTTAAACAACTCGGCTTCAAAGGCAGGACCCTGATCAGTTAACACTTGCTCTGGATATCCATGGGGTCTGCAGAAATACGCCTGAAACGTCTTTGCTGCTGTTTCAGCTGTCAGATCTTTGACAGGGGCGACCACCAGGAACCTGGAGTAGTGATCCACCATCGTCAGGGCATATGAGTATCCTGACCGACTGGGTGACAACTATACATGGTCCAAGGCCACGATCTCCAAGGGACGAGTCGTCTTGATGGGCTGCAGGGGTGCTTTCTGGCTGCTGTAGTCTTTTCTTCGGAGGCTACAGGACGCACAGTTTTTACACCATTTCTCGATGGAACTACGCATTCCCACCCAGTAGAAACGACACTTCAGCAGGGTTTCCAGCTTCTTCCAGCCAAAGTGCCCTGCTCGATCGTGGTAGGCTTCCAACACCATCTGGATGTCCGTTCTGGGGACTACTATCTGCCATACCATCTCATGGGTTTTTGGGTTGACGTACCTTCGGCACAGCTTCTCACGATAGATAAACAGCCGGCTTCTCTCATTCCACAGCTGCTTTGCTTGCTGAGACGCTTCCTTCTCCAAGGAGGAACCTTCCTGAGTTATCAGCTCCTTGATGCGGCTGACAACCGGGTCACTGTTCTGGGTCTCCTTCCAGCTGTGGTGAGGTAAAGGGTTTAACGTCTTACCACGCTGCCTCCTGTAGGCTCGTTGCTCGTGGATCATCCCATTTCTGCGGAATGCAGGTAGCTCAATCTCTTCTAGGTCATCCAATTCCTCTTCCGTGTAGGACTCATGTGGCATTCTGGACAAGGCATCAGCGTTGGCATTCTTACGGCCCGCCCTGTACTTGATTGTAAATTGATAGTTCGATAGCTGAGCCATCCAACGTTGCTCCATAGCTCCCAGCTTAGCTGTTTCAAGATGTGTCAAGGGGTTATTGTCTGTGTAAGCAGTGAACTTGCTGGAGGCTAGGTAATGCTTGAATCTTTCTGTAATGGCCCAGACCAGCGCCAGGAACTCCAACTTGAAGCTGCTATAGTTCTCTGGGTTTCTTTCGGTCGGCCGGAGCTTCCTGCTTGCATACGCAATGACTTTTTCTTGGCCATTTTGCTTCTGACTGAGGACAGCTCCCAATCCTTCGTTGCTGGCATCAGTGTACAGCAGGAACGGCTGGCTGTAGTCAGGGTTGGCTAGGATTTCATCGCCTGTCAGGATCTCCTTCATCTCCTTGAATGCCTCAGCTTGTTCTTTACCCCAGTGGAATGGAGGATTTCTGCTCTTGAGGGATTGTCCTACCAGGAGGTCCTGCAGAGGCGCTGCTTTCTTGGTGTAGTCCTTTACCAACCTCCGGTAGTAACCTGTCAGTCCCAGGAACTGGCGCACCTTCTTGAGATTCCTTGGTTCTGACCATTTCTGGATGGCGGTGACCTTCTCGGGGTCTGGCGCTACTCCTTCTGAGCTGACAATATGTCCCAAGTACTGTACCTTTTGTTTGAGCAGATGGCACTTGGAAGGCAACACGGTTTCAAAGTTGAGATGTCCCAGGCAACTCTCCATCACTCTCTGGAACGTTCCCGGGGCACTGCTGAGTCCAAACGGCATCCTGTCAAACTCACAGAGTCCCATCGGGGTGGTGAAAGCCGTCTTCTCCCGATCCTCCTCAGCCACAGCTACTTGCCAGTACCCACTAGTGAGGTCAAGAGTGGAAAAGTAGTTAGCAGTTTTTAAGGCAGCTAAGGATTCCTCAATGCGTGGTAAAGGGTATGCATCTTTATGTGTAATGCTATTCACTTGTCTGTAATCTACACACATTCTCATGCTTCCATCCTTTTTCCTAACTAGGACTAGAGGTGCTGCCCAGGGACTACAACTATCCCTTATCACCCCTGCTTCCTTCATATCACGCAACATCTCCTTAGCTTTCTGGTAGTGTGCTGGAGGTATAGGCCTGTACCTGTAAGGTTCTTTGTCTCTGTTGACATGTTCCTTGAAACTCAGTTTTCCGTCGGCCATTTTGCTTTCTGTCTTTCTGCAGCTCTTGCCCTCAGTTAATATGGAGTTTCCAGTTTTCATGTTCCCGCCCTGATTCTTCCCTCTTGCTTCTTAAGCAGCCTCAGCTGAACAATCAGTGCTCCTGAAACAAGCCTCAGTCAGTCTGTGACCTGACTCCTGGAAGCCTTGGACTTGTACTCTAGCTATTCCCTACTGAGGAACCTTGGAACACTTTTGGACTCTGGAAACCTGCTGTTTGGTGAATCCATGTTTGCAGAGGAATTACGGTACAGAGAAGAGATCCTGAACCTGCTTTGGAGATTTATTGTAGTGCTTGAAGTTACTCTGGCCTGCTGTGTCTCCTGTCGCTGTTCCTGCAAACTGTGTGAACTTTTCAGCATGCTTGTATGAAGTAATACAAGTCATTTCATTTCAACCTATGTCTCCTGTGTTTCCTCGCACCCAAGCACAAGACGCTATAGGAACTGTACACTATACATGACAAGATTCAGGAGCCAATGTTTAGTGTCTGCTGGGTCTGGGAAAGCCGTGTCTGCTGTGACTGTGGATATCAGATGTCCGTTTAATACCTTATGTGATGACAGTGGTTGTGACTTCTCACAACCATTCCAGGTGAGCGCATTCCCTTAAAATTTTACTCTGGAGTGTTACCACAGGTAAACACTATTGTTTTTTGTTTTTTTTTCCTTTCCTCTTCTCCTTCCAGCACCTCTGCCTTAAAAGATCTGGAAGATGGAGGCCCGCATAAAGGAACTTTGCGGAGTGACTGATACAATCCTTTCAGATGTACAGACAACCCGTTTTGCAAGCCTACAGGACCTCACTAATCATAATTTGCAAGTGTTTGGACAGACTACCCAGGAATTGCGAGCCAGGATTGAGGCTCTAGAGGAACGAGCCCAGGCTCCTGCCATAACCCCGAGTTCTGGGATCCCCAAATTACCTCCTTTTCGTTTTGGCGGTGAACGTGAGAAATTCAGGGGATTTATTAATCAATGCAATTTATTTTTCTCTGCACATGCTTCACAATTTCCCACTGAATGATCCAAAGTGCTTACTATAATCATGTTGCTTACCAATAAGGCTTTGATGTGGGCAAACCCTCTGATTGAGACTGAGGATGATTGTTTGAATCACCTTAATGCTTTTATTTCAGCCATGGGGCAGGTGTTTGATGACCCCAATCGAGGTGCAACAGCTGAAGCAGCCATGTTAACTTTGCACCAAGGTAAGCGTTCAGTAGCTGAATATGCCCTGGATTTCAGGAGATGGGCTCTTGATACCACTTGGGACACTTCCGCTAAAAAATCTATTTGTAATACTATTGTAGGAACTCGAGGATTCTGATAGCGTGGGGCAATGAACAATCAGAGACGGGTTTCTTTGAATGCAAATAATGTATTTGTGAAACAGCAAAACACCCAAAAACAATATTCAAACAACCGTAGTGACATGCAATGAGTCCATATATATATACACAAGTCCAGTTATATGAATCCGGATATATAAGTCCTTGAACCTCTATAGCGAGGGTGGTAAAGTTCTTACGACGGAGTCCTCACACAAATGTGACCACAAGGTAAGTCTGATGCACAGGTAACGTGGCTGGATTTACACACTGCTGGTGTGTGAAGAGTCAGATCCAGGTATGCAGAAAACACAGGGAGGTCCAGGAACAAGTTAATCTCAGTTGTGGCTTAATTCAGTGAAGTCCAACAACAAGTTCATATGTCAGTAAGGTTCCAGTAACAGTTCCAACAGCTCTCACCAGAGGTAATGCACGAAGGGTTAAACAGCAACAGTTCAGAAACACAGTTCTTATCAGATGGAGTGAACCAAGGGTTAAATTCCCAAGTCAACAGTTTAGTGATAACACAGTATGTGCAACTTAGGTATGCAGAGAATGTCCAGAGCCATGGGTAGAAACTGCTGTGGCTGAGAAACACCTGAAGATAAGGTTATGCACTTTCCTGGTAAATACATAAAAGATCTGTGAGGAACAAAGCAGCTGGGTTGCAGGGAAACGGAAGCAGAATATTCCAGCAGTGAAGCCAGCACCTGAGCCGGGTTTTAAACAAACGAACAGGAAGTAGGGCACACAAAACAGCAAACTCCATTTTAACAAAGGGCAAAATCATTGACAAAGTTACCTAGAAAACCCGGAATACTGACATTACTCCCCCCCTAAAGACGGCCTCCGGACGGTCCTGGACCAGGCCTGTCCGGGTATCTCCGATGAAACTGAGCAATCTTCAGAGGCGCATTGATGTTACTTACTGGTTCCCAAGAATCATTTTCAGGAGAGTAACCTTGCCATCTAACTAGATACTGAAGCCGGTTTCTATGAAGTCTCGAATTAACAATATCCTGTACCACGAATTGTTCTTCGCCATCAACCAACACTGGTGGAGGGGGAGGTACGATACGTCCCTGAAACGTGTTAGGAGAGACTGGTTTTAATAAGGAAACATGAAATACTGGGTGTACCTTTAAAGTCCGTGGTAGCTTCAACCGACAGGCAACAGAGCTCACAATCCCAGTGATCTTGAATGGACCGATGAATTTCTGTCCCAGTTTCTGCGAAGGAACACCCAATTTTAGATTCTTGGTGGACAACCAAACTGAGTCTCCTACCTTATACATAGGTGCTGGTTTCCGGAATCTATCGGCCGACTTCTTGTAACGCTCCTGTGCTGTGGTCAGGGAGTCCTTCAAAACTTCAAGATTACGTTGCAACGCCGTCACTCTGTCTTCAACCGCTGGTACCGAAATCGTAACCGGAGACCTAGGCAAAATACTTGGATGATAACCCAGGTTGGCAAAAAAAGGCGTTACCTTCGTGGAACTGCTTTGGGAGTTGTTGTACGAAAATTCCGCTAGAGGAAGTAGCTTCAGCCAATCGTCCTGCAAATGACTGACGTAACAGCGTAGATATTGCTCCAAGGTTTGATTTGTCCGTTCGGTCTGCCCGTTGGTCTGAGGATGGTATGCAGAAGACAAGCAAACATTAATGTGGAGCGCAGAACAAAATCCTTTCCAAAATCTAGAGGTAAATTGTATTCCCCGGTCAGAAATGATGTCATCTGGTACCCCATGCAGCCGGAAAATGTTCTGGATAACTAGATCTACTGTCTCTGTAGCTGAGGGAAGACCAGCACACGGAATGAAATGAGCAGCTTTCGTTAAACGATCTACTACCACCAAAATAGTATTTTTACCACCAGAGGTGGGTAACTCCACAATAAAGTCCATCGAAATAGACCCCCAAGGGCGAGACGGTACAGGTAGCGGTTTAAGAAGACCAGTAGGTGAAACGCGAGGAACCTTGTACCGGGCACAAACTTCACAAGAGCGGACATAGTCATTCACATCCTTCAAGCAGGTAGGCCACCAAAAAAAACGAGTTAACAATTCCTGCGTCTTCTGTACCCCCCTATGACCAGCCAATTTAGAGTCGTGGACCAATTTGAGAACTCGAAGTCTTACAGCCTCTGGGACATAAATACATCGATCTCTAAGCCACACACCATTCCGAAGGACAAGATTCACATTGTCAGGTGGAGCTGCAAGAAATACGTCACCGTCATAGGCCAGCTTGATCTCCTGCCACAAGTCCCGGTTCCGGAGCACTCCAACGAAATTGGCCTCCGACAAGATGGTCTTCGACGGGGTCCCAGGCACGGAATCCACGGTATGGATTCGGGATAATGCGTC
The DNA here is from genome assembly GCA_033576555.1 of Oophaga sylvatica. Lineage (NCBI taxonomy): Eukaryota > Metazoa > Chordata > Amphibia > Anura > Dendrobatidae > Oophaga > Oophaga sylvatica. The sequence goes on along the minus strand of JARQOD010000192.1, from coordinate 53,543 downwards.
AGCTTTCCCATTACGTGAACCTGGGCGGTACGAAATAATAAAATTAAACTGGTTCAAGAACAAACTCCACCTAGCTTGTCGAGGAGAAAGACACCTGGCAGACTTAAGGAATTCCAAATTGCGATGATCCGTGAGTACTACTACCTGCTGAGTTGCCCCCTGCAAATGGTGTCTCCATTCCTTAAAGGCAGAAATAATTGCCAAAAGTTCCTTATCTGCCACATCATAGTTCAGTTCTGCAGAAGATAACCTACGAGAGAAGAAGGCACACGGGTGCAGCAGACCTTTGTCTCCGGTACGTTGTGAGAGGATAGCTCCCAATGCACAGTCAGACGCGTCCACCTCCACGATAAAAGGCTGTGCAGGATCCGGATGCATCAATATTGGAGCCGTGGTAAAACAACCCTTCAGGCGATCAAAGGCTTCCTGAGCTTGCGAAGACCATTCAAACTTCTTCCCCTTCTTGGTGAGGAGAGTGATGGGACGGACAATTTCTGAAAAATTTCGGATAAACCGTCTATAAAAGTTAGCAAAGCCAATGAATCGTTGTACCTCCTTAATGTTTCCTGGTACCAGCCAGTCCAAGATTGCCTGGATCTTGCTGGACTCCATATTCAATCCCTGAGGCGAGATAACATAGCCTAAAAATTGAATTTCAGAACTATGGAACTCACACTTTTCGAGTTTGATGTACAAATGATTATCTCTCAAACGTCTAAGTACGGTCTTGACATGTTCCTGATGTTCCTGTAAGGAGTCAGAAAAGATTAAGATGTCATCAAGGTAAATTACCACATATTGGTCCAATAAATCCCTGAAAATGTCATTGGCTAAATGTTGAAAAGCAGCAGGAGCGTTACAGAGTCCGAATGGCATCACCAAATATTCAAAATGTCCATACCGGCATCTAAAAGCTGTCTTCCATTCGTCTCCGGGCCCTATACGGAGTAAATTATATGCCCCACGAAGATCTAATTTGGTAAATACTTTGGCCTGGCGAACTCTTTCCAACAATTCTGGAATTAGGGGCAACGGGTACCTGTTACGAATGGTTACCTTATTTAACTCCCGGTAGTCAATGCAGGGTCTTAGAGTACCATCCTTCTTCTTTACAAAGAATATTGGAGCTCCCGCTGGTGAAGAAGATGGTCGGATAAACCCCTTGGCTAAATTCTCATCTATATACTCTCGTAAAGATTTTAATTCCGGAGCCGCCAACGGGTAAACATGGCCGAAAGGAATCGCTGCTCCAGGAAGCAATTCTATGGGGCAGTCATACGGTCTATGTGGGGGAAGTTGATCTGCCTTCCTTTTATCACAAATGTCTGAGAATTCCTGATAAATCAGAGGGAGAGTAGGTACCTGTATCACCTCTTCCAAGTTCTGGGTAACTGGAGCCGCCACAGTTGGACTGATGGTAGAACTGCACTTCGGGAGAAAGGTTATCTCCTTGGTTTCCCAATTGATGATTGGATTTTGTGACCGTAACCAGGGAATTCCTAAAATTACAGGAAAATGAGGAGAAGATATTAACATGAATGAAAGTGTTTCTTGATGGTCTGGTTCCATCTTACACTCCAGAGGCACTGTCTCCCGATCTACTGGTCCAGAAACTAATGGGGAACCATCCACCGTTTCCATAGTGATTGGTGAAGCTCTTAGTTGTGTCTTTATACCATGTTCCTTTGCAAAAGAAGAATCCATGAAATTCCCACCTGCTCCAGAGTCTATCATGGCAGAACTTGATATCCACTGTTCCTCCCACTGAATCTGTATAGGAAGAGAACAATGTGAATATTTCTCCCCTTGATCTTTAGGGGAAGTCGGCATCAGTATTGGGGAAAAACCGCATCTAGATGTAGACTGGTTTCCGAAACTTCAGACTCAGCGTCTGTGTTATCATAATCCCCTACTACCGCCAACACCTTGTTGGGTCGCCTAGGACATTTAGGACAATTGATGAGGAAATGGTCCGATTGACCACAATAGAAACATAAGCGCTCACGGAGACGGTGTTCGCGGCGTTCATTATTCTCACGTCTCTGCAGTGAGTCCACCTGCATAGGCACCTCCTCAGCCTCTCGCGGGTTTTTGCCTGTGGTTTCCCTGGACGGAAGAGAGTAATTAGTAATGCGATTTACAGCGGCCCATTTTTCTTGTCTGCGTTCAGTTAAACGGATATCAATACGTACACAGTGCTGTATAAACAATTCAAACTCCTGTGGAGACTCTGAACGAGCTAGCTCATCCTTGATTGCATTTGACAAACCTTTTCTAAAGATTGGTAATAAAGCATTGTTTTCCCACTGGGTGTCCACCACTAACCTTTTAAATTCAGTAACATATTCTATGACTGACCGTTTCCCCTGGCGTAAGGAAAGCAAGGCAGATTCAGCGGTAGCACGGCGGTTGGGATCGTCGAACATTTGCGCCATGGCTGCCAGAAAATTGTCCAAATTATTTAGACGGGTATCATGACTTTCAACCATAGGATTTGCCCAAGCCAGTGCACGTGATGTCAACAACATAATAATACATAGAACCTTAGATCTATCAGACCGGTAGTAGGAGGCATGTACATCAAAAAATAATATACATTGATTAACAAACCCACGGAATTGACTTCGGTCACCATTAAAACGGAATGGAGGCAATTTGGGCATACTGGTGGATGAGGTAGGCTCAGTAGGTAAGGCCTCCAGGACTCCTAACCTAGAACGTAGATCTTGGAGAGCCTGACCAAACCCCTGTGCATTGTGGTTAACCCGAGACTCCAAGTCTCTAATCTGATTGTGTGCAGCCGCCACCTCTTGCGGCAAGGAGTTAACTATGGTGAACAATTTGTCTGCCCGTGTCTCCGTCATTGCCCCAGCAGAATCCTCTTTTTTAGGCTGGAATATCCTGTAATACTATTGTAGGAACTCGAGGATTCTGATAGCGTGGGGCAATGAACAATCAGAGACGGGTTTCTTTGAATGCAAATAATGTATTTGTGAAACAGCAAAACACCCAAAAACAATATTCAAACAACCCGTAGTGACATGCAATGAGTCCATATATATATACACAAGTCCAGTTATATGAATCCGGATATATAAGTCCTTGAACCTCTATAGCGAGGGTGGTAAAGTTCTTACGACGGAGTCCTCACACAAATGTGACCACAAGGTAAGTCTGATGCACAGGTAACGTGGCTGGATTTACACACTGCTGGTGTGTGAAGAGTCAGATCCAGGTATGCAGAAAACACAGGGAGGTCCAGGAACAAGTTAATCTCAGTTGTGGCTTAATTCAGTGAAGTCCAACAACAAGTTCATATGTCAGTAAGGTTCCAGTAACAGTTCCAACAGCTCTCACCAGAGGTAATGCACGAAGGGTTAAACAGCAACAGTTCAGAAACACAGTTCTTATCAGATGGAGTGAACCAAGGGTTAAATTCCCAAGTCAACAGTTTAGTGATAACACAGTATGTGCAACTTACGTATGCAGAGAATGTCCAGAGCCATGGGTAGAAACTGCTGTGGCTGAGAAACACCTGAAGATAAGGTTATGCACTTTCCTGGTAAATACATAAAAGATCTGTGAGGAACAAAGCAGCTGGGTTGCAGGGAAACGGAAGCAGAATATTCCAGCAGTGAAGCCAGCACCTGAGCCGGGTTTTAAACAAACGAACAGGAAGTAGGGCACACAAAACAGCAAACTCCATTTTAACAAAGGGCAAAATCATTGACAAAGTTACCTAGAAAACCCGGAATACTGACACTATTTTTCGGAAAGGGTTGTCTCCACTGATTAAGGATGAACTTGCTCGTGCCGACCCTCCCACTGCGTTAGGTGACTTTATTAACTATTGTATCCGTATTGATGCTCGTCTGACTGAACGCAGACAAGAGAGATGGTTCGAAAATAATCGCACTAACCTTTTACTACCTCCCTCCTCAGCTAAGGAACCTTTGAGTAGGATCACAAGGGAACCAGAACCTGAACCCATGCAGGTGGACTCTTTACAAAGACGGGTTAGTGATGCACGCAAAGAACATCGTATAAAGGAAAATCTGTTTCTACTGTGGTAAGTCAGGGCACTTCATTATAAACTGCCCCAGCCGTTCTCGTAAGACTACTGCAGCAGTCATTCACTGTGAGTGTTGCGAGAGGAGCTCTGTCATGTCCGAGCCTCAGGCTCCAGAGAGATCTGCTGCAAGAGATCTTGATTTCTCAGACTTAAACTCTGTTAGTTCTGGGGACGATGACGGTATAAACGCTGCAATTTTTGAAGTTTCCTCAGCGGTGTCCCAGCTGAGTTGTAAAAGAAACAATTCTCATTGCTTCCTTTCCATCAAACTCTGGGTTGACTCAGTCTGGGTGTCTAGCTCTGCTATGATCGACTCAGGAGCAAGTGGAAATTTTATGGATATCTCCTTTGCTCTGAAACAGGGGATACGTTCAGTGAAGAAGGCTACTCCAGTACAGATGGAGACTGTGGATGGCTCTCTACTGACTTCTGGACCAGTGGATCAAGAAACAGAGCCTTTGAGGGTCCTTATGGGTAAAGATCATCAGGAGAAAATGTCTTTTTTGCTTATCTCTTCACCCCACTTTCCCATTATTCTAGGGCTACCATGGCTGCAGGCGCAGAATCCTACGATTAACTGGGAGACCAAGGAATTACACTTTCCGGAGAAACAGATGAGTCAAGGAGTTTCAGCTTGCTCTGTTCCTAAAGGAACCATGTCAGTCCCTGAACTACCAGCTGTATACCAGGACTATGTGGATTTATGTGACAAGAAGAACGCTGATCAGCTTCCTCCTCACCGTCCATATGATTGTCCAATTGAATTATTGCCTGGAGCCGAGATACCTTTTGGTAAGATCTACCCCCTAGCGGGGCCCGAGCTAAAAGCTTTGAAGGATTATATAGACGAAAATTTAGCCAAGGGCTTCATACGCCCCTCTTCATCTCCCGCAGGTGCACCCATCTTCTTTGTGAAGATTAAAGATGGATCTCGGAGACCCTGCATAGACTATAGGGAACTCAATAAGGTTACTATTAGAAACCGTTATCCATTGCCTTTAATCCCTGAGTTGTTGGAGAGAGTGCGGCATGCCAAAATTTTCTCTAAACTGGATCTCCGTGGGGCCTATAACTTGGTCCGTATTAGACCTGGGGATGAATGGAAGACTGCTTTCAGGTCACGCTATGGACACTTTGAATATCTAGTTATGCCTTTTGGTCTGAGTACCGCCCCAGCCACTTTCCAACACTTCGTGAATGATATCTTCAGGGATCTCCTAGATACATTTGTGGTGATTTATCTGGATGATATTCTAATTTTTTCTAACTCCACAGAGGAACATCATGGACATGTGAGAATGGTCTTAGAACGCCTAAGACAAAACCATCTCTACATCAAACTTGAAAAATGTGAATTCCATAGGACCGAAATTCAATTTCTGGGGTATGTACTATCTACGCAAGGGATTAGTATGGATGGAAGCAAGACCCAAGCCATCAAGGATTGGCCAATTCCTAGAAATGTGAAGGAGGTGCAGCGTTTCATCGGGTTTGCCAACTTCTATAGACGTTTCATTAAGAATTTTTCTGAGGTAGTGTCACCTATCACCCAACTTACCCAGAAACAGTCTAGGTTCTCCTGGACCCCGCAAGCTCAGGAAGCATTTTCCTGTTTAAAGGATAAATTTACCACCGCACCTATCTTAGTACATCCCAACCCCGAGCTTGCCTTCATAATAGAGGTGGATGCTTCAGACTGTGCTGTTGGAGCTATACTCTCTCAGAGAACAGGTGAGAAGAATGTCTTGCATCCCTGTGCCTTCTTTTCCCAGCAGTTGTCTTCGGCTGAGAGGAACTACGATGTAGGCAATAGAGAGTTGTTGGCCATTATTGCCGCCTTCAAGGAATGGAGACACCTTCTTCAGGGAGCTGCACAGCAAATAGTCGTCCTGACAGACCATCGTAACCTTGAATTTATCAGGTCGGCTAAGTGCCTGACTCCTCGCCAGGCTCGCTGGAATCTTTTCCTAAACCAATTTAATTTTGTCATTTCTTATAGACCAGGATCGCGCAATGGAAAGGCTGATGCACTCTCTAGGATTCATTCAGCAGAGACACGTCCACTTACTCCTCCTAAGACTATTCTTCCTGACTCTAGATTCCTGGGAGTGATTCATAATCAAGACCTACTTAAGGACATCAAGGAAGCATACCATGCGGATTCTTTGTTGGCTCAACCCCCAAGGGACGTAAGTCTTGTCTTTAAGAATGGTGTGTGGATTCAGGGACAACGTCTGTATATACCTGAAACAGTCAGATTGAGAGTATTGCAACTCATCCACGATTCCAAGATAGCCGGGCATAGGGGAATTCTAAAGACACAAGAATTTCTTTCTCGTTTCTTTTGGTGACCCACTTACAGGAAAGATGTCTTAAACTATGTCACTTCATGTGAAGTCTGTGCAAGATGCAAAACACCTCGCTCCTCACCAACTGGTCTGTTGCAACCTCTTCCCACCCCATCCCGCCCGTGGGGATCCATTTCTATGGACTTCATTGTGGAGTTACCAACCTCTCAAGGGAAGAACACCATTCTAGTGGTGGTTGACCGTCTAACAAAGGCAGCTCATTTTATCCCTTGTGTCGGCTTACCCACTGCAAAACAGACATCAGACTTGATGATTAAGAATGTGTTTCGCTTACATGGAGTACCGGATGAGGTCATTTCGGATCGAGGGGTGCAATTCACTTCAAGGTTTTGGCAAAATTTCTGTGCAGCATTGGACATTAAAGTAAACCTTTCTTCTGCTTTTCATCCCCAGACTAATGGACAGACAGAACGAACCAATCAGACCCTGGAGCAGTATCTCCGCTGTTTTATCTGCCACCTACAGGATGATTGGGTGGATCTACTTCCACTGGCTGAGTTCTCTTATAACAACTCTCAGAGCGCCTCCACTAAGCAGTCTCCTTTTTACTCCAATCTAGGTTATCATCCTAACATTCTTCCTCGATTTCCCATAGATACGCCCTTGCCGGCAGTGGCTGAAAGAATCACTTCTTTACAAAAGAATATGGATCTTCTAAAGGAAAATCTAGAATTGGCTCAGGAAAGGTACAAGAAAGCAGCAGATAAATTTCGTAAACCTGCACCAGCTTTCAAGGTAGGAGATTTGGTCTGGCTGTCAACCAGAAATCTTAAATTAAAGATTCCATCGTCTAAATTGGGACATAAGTACATTGGACCTTATAAGATCAATAAGATTATAAGTGCTGTTGCTTGTCGTCTTCAACTGCCCAGAACTATGAGAATCCACCCTGTCTTTCATGTATCCCTACTAAAGGCTGCAACACCCAATACGTTTCCTGGACGTTCTTCTCCTTGCCCTGACCCAGTGCTGGTCGATGGTCAGGAAGAATTTATGGTGGAAAGGATTCTAGATTCCAGGTTGTACAGAAATCAGTTGCAATATTTGATTAAATGGCAGGGCTACCCAGTTGGGGACAACTCATGGGAACCAGTCAATAATGTAAATGCTCCTCGCCTGCTCCGCCAGTTTCATCAGAGGTACCCTGACAAGCCTGGTCTGAGGTCATCCGGAGGTTGTCCCTAAGGGGGGAGTAATGTAAGGTTCTTTGTCTCTGTTGACATGTTCCTTGAAACTCAGTTTTCCGTCGGCCATTTTGCTTTCTGTCTTTCTGCAGCTCTTGCCCTCAGTTAATATGGAGTTTCCAGTTTTCATGTTCCCGCCCTGATTCTTCCCTCTTGCTTCTTAAGCAGCCTCAGCTGAACAATCAGTGCTCCTGAAACAAGCCTCAGTCAGTCTGTGACCTGACTCCTGGAAGCCTTGGACTTGTACTCCAGCTTTTCCCTACTGAGGAACCTTGGCACACTTTTGGACTCTGGAAACCTGCTGTTTGGTGAATCCATGTTTGCAGAGGAATTACGGTACAGAGAAGAGATCCTGAACCTGCTTTGGAGATTTATTGTAGTGCTCGAAGTTACTCTGGCCTGCTGTGTCTCCTGTCGCTGTTCCTGCAAACTGTGTGAACTTTTCAGCATGCTTGTATGAAGTAATACAAGTCATTTCATTTCAACCTATGTCTCGTGTTTCCTCGCACCCAAGCACAAGACGCTATAGGAACTGTACACTATACATGACAGTACCGCTCTTTGATGGGAGGATGGCTGCCTTAGGGATATGATGTTGTACTCCCTTAATTGTCCCAAAGTCAAATGGGTGTTTGCTAAATACCTGTGTTTACTCCTGTACCACTCATAGTACTCCCTGTTTCTGGTGGGCTGGAGTGGTGTTTGTCCCGACATGGAGCTGCTGACACCAATCCTCCACCTGGGTTGCTGGGTCGTTATCCTCCGCTGGCTGGCGGGAGGCTAAGGACTCCGTAGTGAGAATGGAGTTGTTATCTACAGTATGTAATTTAGCAACAGTAGCATAACGTGGTAAATTCACTTCATCTTCTCCCCAGTTGAGAAGACGTACTGGTACTCTCCCATTTCGTACTTCCACTACCCCTCTAGCAGTCAAGAGTGTAGGTCTGTGCTCTGAACAATGGGGCTCTACTACTGCTTGGTAGTTCTGTTCTCTCAGACCTATTGCTGCTCTACACCATATAAGCGTTTCACTCATTGGGGGTATCACAATGGGGTTTGGGTCTGTTACCCGTACATTACCAATTTCACCATCTGTCAGTTTCGCTTGCTGCTGGCACATCAGGCCCGGATCTCCTCTGGATCACTCCCTTTTGCTTTGGCCTGGCAACTTCGGCGAGCTGTTGGAGCAAAAACACAACTTCTCCCAGACAGTTACTGATAATGTTTGTACCTAAAACCACATTTAAGCCATTTTCCTCCTTCCTCCTATCGCAGTTGCAGGGCACTCATTATAGCAGCCAGGTTTTTAGTCAGCTGGCGCACTTCTGAGCGTAGACAGTCCAACTCAGTAGGGGGCGCCACCTGCATTTTGGCTTCTGCCACCAGCGGGGAAAAGGTGGATGCTGCTGGCTTTAGAGTGGCTTCACCCGGGTGACACTGGGTTGCCACCTCGGGCTTCTCCAGGGGTCGCAGTCCTTTTATAGCTATATCCTTTAGGGCATCAAAGGTAGCGTCAGGATGATCCAAGGACCACCAGTGCACAGTTCTGCTTTCAGCTTGGGACCTCAGTCCCCGTACAAATTGTTCCTTCAACATTTTGCTTTCATTAATGGCACTTATAGGGTTGACCTGTTTGAGAGCTCGCAGGGCCCCCTGTAGTCGGCAGGCGTAGTCCCTAATACTGTCATCTTGTCTCTGGGAGCATTGGTAAAACCTCATCCGGAGATCTGTTTCAGTGCTTTCCTCAAAGATAGTCTGTAGCTTTAAGAAAATTGAAAGCACTGATTCCTGGTCTGCAGCCGTCCAAGTCTCTACTTCCCTCTCTGCAGCACCAGTCAGTTGTCCCAATACCACTGCAGCTCTTTGTTTCTCTGTCATGGGGTACATGTCCATTATGCTGCATATTTTGCGCTTAAACCCTGACAGGGTGTCTGGCTTACCGCTATACTGAGGGAGCCACTTTGCTCCAGGCAGGTATGGCAGCGTCAGCGGTACTATCGGGGCCACAGGACCGGGTGAGGGGCCAGCGTTTCCATCCTGCGCGGCAGCGCCGGCGGGTAAGTTATTGGAGCGGTCGCCCTCGGCCGCGCTGTCAGCTTGCGGCTGCGACATATCTGCGCCCCCCTAGTTAAGCGTGGCCTACCTTCTCCTGAAGGCTGCATCTCTGCAGGGTACAGCGATGTAGAAGGACCTGCGTCGCCGGCGCTCTGACGTCAGAGCGATCACTGAAGCTCTCCACAGGACCTGCCGCTGCGTCAGCGTTGGGGGCATGTCCGGGACTCTGCTCGCTTTCTGCAGGTACGCCCCTTCTCTTTGCGCTGTACTTTCGCGGGCAATGGCAGACAATTGGCTCCAAAAATCACAACAACAGTAACACAGTCTCTTTGCACAAAAACAGTCCACTTCAGGCACACAGGACTCACATATAGCGAGCTTCGGATCCTGTTCGTGACGCCAAACTAGAGTCGCTCACTACCAGGGCCTGTGGGGTACTCGGCACCGAGCCCGTTCACTTCACTGGGGGATGTCACGGGTAGCACAGCTCGGTCCGTTGCCCTGGGCGCTCACTGAAAAGGGGGATATTTACAGGGGATTATAGGTTTATAGAAATGTTCGTGACGCCACCTGTGGTTCCTGGTCAGGGTGACCAGCGCTGCAGGGTAGATCCTCTGAGGGGTTGTTACTGGGCAGCAAGGTGTTAAGTCTCCCACAGGCAAGACTGATCCCTCAGGGTATATGGCGGTGTAGGGGTGCAGGAGCAATAAGGCAGACACACACAAGAAAGTCTCTTTCTGTACCTTTACTGATGATGAAGTTGCAGGCACGTCCCGGGAAGCTGTCAGGGTGGAAGATGCACGTCCAGTAATCCCACTGAGTAGGTGTAGGGCCTCCTTACTTCTTTATGTGTGTGAGTTTCTGACCCGTATAAAACAAAGCCTAACTCTGTCTTCTCAGCTACGCCCGGCTGACCTTGTGGTGGAGCATGGGCGTACCCAGGATCAAACCTAGGGGGGGGCAAGCCATGGTCGTTCAGGTTGTAAAATTTTAGAACGAAAAATGTGAATAAAACGAAATGAAAATGAACGCCATACACAACATAATTCCTTATACCAAGACCAATAATATCACATACAAGGAGAAATACCACCATGATCAATCCTATTATGTAAACAATTCATTGATTTTAGGCTTACCTTTGCAGTCTTCTCTTCTGTTCAGCAGGGGGACTTCAAGCTCATGCGTGTTTATGACACACTGACACTGAGCCATTCACACTGCCCTTTCTAAACACAGCAATTGGATTGATCTTTAGGGGAAAAAAAATGAATATTAGATAGATAGATAGATAGATAACCAGTCAAATTGGAGGCAGCACATAGTTTGTAGTGAAAAAAAAAGCTATTTAATAAGGTCAAAAGGCGACATTTCGGTCCAAACAACACAAACCTTTCTCAAGCCTTGAGAAAGGTTCTGTTGTTTGGACCAAAACGTCGCCTTTTGGTCTTATTAAATAGCTTTTTTTCACTACAAACGGTGTGCTGCCTCCAATTTGTCTGGATTTCTATAATTGATGTTTGGTATTTGCCTGGGGGGCTCTGCACCAGGACTCTTTCTTTGTGCTGCTCTAATTTTCTTCTTTTTAGATAGATAGATAGATAGATTTAAGCATGGAATGCAAGCAGATTCCACCCTGAAATATGCCCCATCGTTGTCCCCTTCTTGTAGTAATATGCCCCATCATTGTCTCCTTCTTGTTGTAATATGCCCCATCATTGTCTCCTTTTAATAATGTGCCCCAGCCCCTGTATATACATCACCACCAGGCCAGCCCCTGTATATACATCACCACCAGGCCAGTCTCTGTATACGTCACTAGCCCCAGCCCAGGACGGTAGGACGGTCGGACCTGTATATACATCACCAGCCCAGCACTTGTATATACATCAGCCCCAGCACCTGTATATACATCACCACCAGGCCAGCCCCTGTATACGTCACCAACACCAGCCCAGGACCTGTATATACATCAGCCCCAGCCCAGCCCCTGTATACGTCACCAGACCAGGACGGTCGGACCTGTATATACATCACCGGCCCAGCACCTGTATATACATCACCACCAGGCCAGCCACTGTATATACATCAGCCCCAGCCCAGCCCCTGTATATACATCAGCCCCAGCCCAGCCCCTGTATATACATCAGCCCCAGCCCAGCCTCTGTATGTCAGATGTATATATATATATATATATATTACTGAAGATATAGACTGTACGGGCTCCTGTCAGGTATATATTACTGTAGATAAAAACTGTACGGGCTCCTGTCAGGTATATATTACTGAAGATATAGACTGTACGGGCTCCTGTCAGGTATATATTACTGTAGATAAAAACTGTACGGGCTCCTGTCAGGTATATATTACTGTAGATATAGACTGTATGGGCTCCTGTCAGGTATATATTACTGTAGATATAAACTGTACAGGCTCCTGTCAGGTATATATTACTGTAGATGTAGACTGTATGGGCTCCTGTCAGGTATATATTATTGTAGATATAGACTGTACGGGCTCCTGTCAGGTATATATTACTGTAGATATAGACTGTACGGACTCCTGTCAGGTATATATTACTGTAGATATAGACTGTATGGGCTCCTGTCAGGTATATATTACTGTAGATATAGACTGTACGGGCTCCTGTCAGGTATATATTACTGTAGATATAGACTGTACGGGCTCCTGTCAGGTATATATTACTGTAGATATAGACTGTATGAGCTCCTGTCAGGTATATATTACTGTAGATATAGACTGTATGGGCTCCTGTCAGGTATATATTACTGTAGATATAGACTGTATGGGCTCCTGTCAGGTATATATTACTGTAGATATAGACTGTACGGGCTCCTGTCAGGTATATATTACTGTAGATATAGACTGTACAGGCTCCTGTCAGGTATATATTATTGTAGATATAGACAGTACGGGCTCCCGTCAGGTATATATTATTGTAGGTATAGACTGTATGGGCTCCTGTCAGGTATATATTACTGTAGATATAGACTGTACGGGCTCCTGTCAGGTATATATTACTGTAGATACAGACTGTACGGGCTCCTGTCAGGTATATATTACTGTAGATACAGACTGTATGGGCTCCTGTCAGGTATATATTATTGTATATATAGACTGTACGAGCTCCTGTCAGGTATACATTACTGTAGGTATAGACTGTATGAGCCGCTGTCAGGTATATATACTGTATGGGCTCCATGCATAACCCCCTAGGAGCACACACAGACCCCACAGCTGTGCATTAACCTTCTAGGAGCACACACAGACCCCATAAGCGTGCATTAAACCCCATAGGAGCACACACAGACCCCACAAGTGTGCATTAAACCTCTAGGAGAAAACAGACTCCACAGCTGTGCATTAGCCCTCTAGGAGCACACCCAAACCCCATTAGCATGCATTAACCCCCTAGGAGCACACACAGACCCCACAATCGTGCATTAACCCCCTAGGAGCACACACAGACCCCACAAGTGTGCACTAACCCCTCGGGACACAATCAGACTGCACAAGCGTGCATTCACCCCCTCAATCCCCACTACACAGCCCCAAGTATCAGACCCAGTCAGCCAAAAATCTAAGGAGACATCAACCCATTAATTAATAAATCCTCCTATGTCACTGAGTACTCTGACCTCAGATTTCCCTCCTGCAGCAAACAGACCCAGCATCAGACTGCTGAGACCAATGTATAATGTCGGCTTCTCTTCCTGGCTTTGCAGAACACGCCCCCTCCTGGTATGACACGCCCCCGGGAACGACATCACACCTGGAAAGAGCCCATACAGTCTAGTATGTGCGTCACAGCCAGCCCAGAAGCACCTTTTAAAGGGCCGGCTGATGCTGATGGCCTCATCTTGACACGGCGCGCCCCTGTTCGTAGGGGGGGCAACTGCCCCCCCCTGCCCCACGGTGGGTACGCCCATGTGGTGGAGCCTTCTTGTGGACAGAACTAAGTCTCTATATGGCTGATCAGGCCAGACTCCTGTTCTTCCTGACCCCGGTTACGTATCAGCACTGTTGGGCCCCTGCGACCTAAAGTCCAGCAGGGTCTCCGGTGTCTCCTACCAGTCGTGCAGATGCTGGCAAGCGCGGACCCGGTGTCCGGTGGTGCAGAGTGGAGGTAAGCTATCAATGCTGGTTAACCTCTGTCACTCTCTCTTTCTTTTCCAGTTGCCTGTCGTCCTACTCGCACCTTTAACACAATCACAACTAGCAGTAGATGTCAGCTTCCTTTATCTTCACCGCTCTCTTCTAATCTCCTCTGCTGAGGTAAACTGACACTCTGAGGTAAAACCAACGACTAGCTAACTCTCAGCTAGACTGCCTTCATCTCACTGCTGTCGACTCCAAGAACTCCCTCTGGTGGCACCAGGAAAATGTGGAGTGTTGTGTGCTTATGGGTTGTCGTGGGTTTACCTTTCGTGCATCTTCCAGGGTAACATGTGACTCCAGACACAGCTGGGCTACACACTGGCTCCGGTCTCCTCAGTCCTGGCTCCGGTCTCCTCAGTCCTCGCTCCGGTCTCCTCAGTCCTCGCACTGGCTTCCTCAGTCCTCGCTCCGGTCTCCACAGTCCTCGCACCGGTCTCCACAGTCCTCGCTCCGGTCTCCACAGTCCTCGCTCCGGTCTCCACAGTCTTCGCTCCGGTCTACTCAGTCCTCGCTCCGGTCTCCTCAGTCCTCGCTCCGGTCTCCTCAGTCCTGGCTCCGGTCTCTACAGTCCTGGCTCCGGTCTCCACAGTCCTCGCTCCGGTCTCCTCAGTCCTCGCTCTGGTCTCCTCAGTCCTCGCTCCGGTCTCCACAGTCCTCACTCCGTTCTCAGTCCTCGCTCCGGTCTCCACAGTCCTCGCTCCGGTCTCCACAGTCCTCGCTCCGGTCTCCACAGTCCTCGCTCCGGTCTCCACAGTCCTCGCTCCGGTCTCCACAGTCCTCGCTCCGGTCTCCACAGTCCGGGCTCCGGTCTCTCCTGTACAGTGTGGTCTCATTATACACCTGTATAAGGATCTAGTGACGCAGTAGAGACCATTATTCAGTATTGCGGTTTCCTCAGATTGTCGGCTCTTGTGAACAGGCCCCTGCTCCTCGGTTGCTGTCTTACCATGTATTCCTTTCTAATACTCGTATAAGCCTGCAAAAAGGTTTGGACTAGGGTTAGTTTTGTTTCCATATTACACTGAAAAGAACCTTCATGTTCCCCATCTGGACACTTCCTCCTGACTCTCCAACTCCTGCATTGTAGTAAAGTCATGTGCAGTAATAATAGCTTCATATCGTCACTGGTGATCTGATCATTAACCAGTAGTAGCCCAGTGGGACATCTATTCGCCCAGACTAGTAGTCCGCACCTTCATGGCTGTAGTCATTCCCTCTTGGACACGATTTATCTGCATCCGTGTTTTTTCTGCAAATGGAAGCAAATGCATGGAACTGCATCCTGATCAGGGCAGAGAGGAGAGGGGAGTACGGCCTGCGCAGTATGAAATCCGCATGCAGATTGGACGCAGCATCCTGATTCGGGTGCGTCTACATTGACAATCATATGTTTTTGGACGAGCTGCCACGTATCAGGATGTCTGCAGATTTTTTTTTAACACCCAAAATTCGCAACAAGCTGCGTTTTGAGAGCACATGGAAAATCCTGATGCAGACGCAGGTCCATGCGTCCCTATGTTAAGTATAGGGATGCAGTCTGGACCAGGATGCATCAGGATTGCTACGCTTCACAACATACCGTACCAAAACGCTAGTGTGAAAGCAGACCCACTCGTGCAGCCCCTCACCAGGTGCCCCATGTCATATACATGCTCCCAATACATTTTATTAACATTAACACACTATAACATAGGGCACAAGCCCCTCTAGTGAGACGGGAAAGATCACTGTATGGCAGCACAGCATGGAGTCTACATTATGTCTGCATACTGGTCCCATACAGCACATCCCTCGCTTCTGAGCATGCTCAGTAGTCCGCAGAACGGATCCCTGCACACGGAAGCACCCGGATCCGTGTTGTCCTGGATCCGTGCTCCATAGAGCTCCATTGTAATTCCAGACGTGTAGCCGCGGATCCGTGCATCTCCCGATGCCTGCGTGTTTTTCAGATGACACAAAACTGCAACAAGTTACGTTTTTGTGCTTCTGATATGATAAAATATGGAGACACGGATCCGTGGGAAAACGGTGACAACTGGATGCATACGCAAGTCCCATCCGGCAACACTGAAAGTCAATGGAGACGAAATCGGATTTTTGTGCAAAATATGCAACTGTGAACCCAGCCTAACTCTATAATGACTGGAGCTCGACAGAGATCTCTCCACAGGTTCTGCCTAAAATCACTTTATATTACCCTACCCTCAGCAGCGACAACTGTCTATCCTCCTCCCTGTAGTGTCCTGTCCTGTATCCTCCTCCTCAGTGCTGCTGACATAGTATACTAGTATTATGTGCTGAGTCCCTCTGACCCCCTACAGTCACACGCCGTATCTGCCATGCATGAAGCTAGGAATACAGCACTTTATTTGGTACTCAAGTTAACTCACATGCATTATTTCCAGCACATGTCTACTGCTCTCCAGACTGCTCCTACCAGAGGAGTCACAGTCAATCACACTTCAGTAAGCAGAATCTGATAAGCTGCAGGCACCAGAAAAAAAAAACTCAGCTCCTTCTCACTGCAGAGCCTGCTCATTTCATTCACAGCAGGGAGTGGCTCTGTGTATCGGATCCTTCACAAACCACACATCACTACAGTGCAGGGATGTTGCCGCCCCCTCTGCACAGCAGCTGACTGCCGCCTGAGACAACAGGCTCAACTCGCCTCATTACAGGTGCGCCCCTGATTACCGTATATGGTGCTCATCTCCTAAACCAATAGCATTCATTGGTTCTTACATATGGTTTTGAGGTTGATGTGGTCCGTGGTGGAGATTCTCAAAGTATGAGAGATCTGTCCCATAGACTTACATTGGTTTCTATTTTTCCTGTCTCAACCACATATGGTGATCTGCCGCTTTGCTCTTAGCTTCTACCATATTAGAACACTAGTAACTTATGGAATATGCATATTAGTTATTTGTACATTACCTTATTTTGAAAAACTTAAGCCTATGACCTTTGGGAACCATTGTCACGGGTGTGTCGCTACGAAGATCGTCGCGATTACACAACCTGACTTCGCACAGCTGAGTTTTTGGTGCTTGGTGTTTTTCGGCACTGAGGGAGTTAATTCTCTCTCTGTGCTAGACGAGGCCCAGCCTCGCCCAGCTGTAGTTAATGCTGCAGTAATGAGATTCCTTCAAATACCTGCCGGTCTGCTAGGAATGTGTCGGTGAAAGCATTCATGCAGACCAGCAGAGCGGATCGTGGTATTGTGAAGTCTGAAGTGAAGAGTACCTGGTGTGGTTTTTGTCCTCCTCGCTTTATCATTTATCTCCTTACCCGTTGGTGTTCCCTCTGTTGTGGTGTTGTGAGTTTTGTATGCAAGGTGGATTTTAGTTTACCCCTTGTACTGTCTCGTTCGTCTATTACTGTGTTTAGGCATATACCTTCCAGTCCCCTGTGTTGTGATCGGGGTCCTTCTCAGGACTAGATTACTGAGGGTCGGGGATTTGCAGGAGATAGGGTTACGCTGGCGGCCTGGACCTCTGTACCATCAACAGTACCTCCAGGTAGAGGGATTAGTCAGGTCCCCAGCTTAGGGTCAGCATAGACCCCGGACCTCCTGTATGCAGTGACAGCGTGACAACCATTTACTATCTCCAAATAGCCGCATATTGACAGTTCTGACAAAAGCCCTATAATTCTGACAAGCAGAGAACAGAGGTATCTGCCAAAGTCCTCAGAATAGCTCAGTCACCCACCAACTAGAGTCTCTGCTTGCTAGTTAGATTCTGCATATGTTAAGTAATCTACAATTTTTATTATTGGAATATTAATATTTTACAGAAGTCATCACCTTGATGTGGGGGAGGGGTGGTTTTTCTGCTGCAGATATCTCCCGCCAGAAGTTCCATTTGCTTTTGTTTTCGCTGAATCTGTTGCATCAGGAGTTTATTAGTCTCCTGTTGTACCTGGTGCTGCTGCTGTTGACTCAATATCAGGTGCTTCAGTGTGTCCTCCATTTTGTCCGACCACTGTTCCAACCCTGTAGCCGCCTTCACCCAGGACATACGGTTTATCAACCACTGCAATCCGTGTTCCTGGAACATTGCCCGCGTCCGAAACACCTATAGTGTAGTGATAAGCGAGAAGCATTATTGCTCGGGTGATCTCCGAGTATTTTGGCGTGGTCGGAGATTGTTTTTGTTGTCTCAGCTGCATGATTTGCGTCTTGTAGACAGGCTTAATACATGTGGGAATTCCCTAACAAACAGGCATTCCACACATGTATTATAGCTGTCTAGCAGTTGTAAATCATGGCCTTTGCCACCAGTGTTGTCAGATGGAAGATGGGCCTTCTGGTATTGCACCATTTTACTAGCAGTCTCCGCTGCAGGAAGGAAAGATGGAAAGTTCTCCTTGGAGAGTGGGTCGAGAAGGGCCAAACAACCAGTAATCAGTGTTGGCAAAAATGCGTATAACTCGAGGGTCACGGGAAAGGCAGCGGGACATAAAGTCAGGCATCTGTGCAGACTCCCAACAGGCAAGACTTCCCTGTCCCCTCCAAGAGGATGAATATCCATCTTCTCCACTTCCTCCTCCCTCTCCTCCTTTTCAGCCCATCCACGCTGAACAAATGGGATGACGCTGAAGTGGCTAG
The DNA here is from genome assembly GCA_033576555.1 of Oophaga sylvatica. Classification (NCBI taxonomy): domain Eukaryota; kingdom Metazoa; phylum Chordata; class Amphibia; order Anura; family Dendrobatidae; genus Oophaga; species Oophaga sylvatica. The sequence continues at coordinate 35,075 of JARQOD010000192.1, read as the reverse complement.
GACCCTCTCTAGCGCAGGCAACCATCTCGTGTTCCACCTCAGCCTCCTCCTCCTCATTATCACCCATTCTGCACTGAGATGAGATGAGACTGGGCTGAGTAGTGTCATCCTGTTTAATCTGTTATTCCATCTCCACCTCGTCCACATGCAAAGCTTCCTCTTTAATTGTGTGCAGCAAGTGTTTCAGTTGACACAGAAAAGGGATAGTTAGGGCTCATACTCATTTACAAGAAAAACGGACAAGAGCAATCCGATAACAAATAGTATTGCACTCTGACAAATGTTATTCAACAAGTCCCTGATAATTTCTGATTTTTTTCTCACCTGAGATCAGAGAGAAAAAAATTGCAGAATGATGCAATTGTCCTCGTATATCAGATGAGCGTCGCCAATGCAAGTCAATGGGAGAAAAAAAAATTGCACAGCACTCAGACCACGCGAGTACTGTCCGATTTTTATGCACTCAGCTCCTTGAAAATCTGACATTTCATCACAGCAAAAACACAGCGTGACAAGTTAGAATAGATATACTGCGAGGAAAAGAAGTATTTGATACACTGACGGTTTTGCAAGTTTTCACGCTTACAGACAATGGAGTGGTCTGTAATTTGTATCGTAGGTACACTTCACCAGTGAGAGACAAAATCTTAAAAATATTTCAAAAAATCACATTGTATGATTTTTACATAATTAATTTGCATTTTATAACAATATTTGGTACAAAAACCTTTGTTTGCAATTACAGAGGTCAGATGTTTCCTGTAGTTCTTGACCAAGTTTGCATGCACTGCAGCAGGGATTTTGTCCCACTCCTCCATACAGATCTTCTTCAAATCTTTCAGGTTTGGGGGCTATCACTGGGCAACATAGTTTCATCTCCCTCCAAAGATTTTCTATTAAGTTCAGGTCTGAAGTCTTTGTAGACCACTCCAGGACCTTGAAATGCTTCTTATGGAGCCACTCCTTAGTTGCCCTGTCTGTGTGTTTTGGGTCACTGTCATACTGTAAGACCCAGCCACGACCCATCTTCAAAGCTCTTACTGAGGGAAGGAGGTTGTTGGCCAAAATCTCGCAATGACCCCATCCATCTTCCCTTCAATACTGTGCAGTTGTCCTGTCGAAACAAAGAGGAAGGTCCAGCTCCAGGTAAAACCAATGCATTTACTTGAATTTTTAAAAAAAATACACTATTGATATGGAAAGTAGAAAGGTGGTGGTTTGGGATAGAGGGCAATATAACGCGTATCAAATGCGACTCCGGCGTTCTTTGTCACAGCTTCCATTGTGGAGTGCAGTCAACCCTTATATATATATATATATATATATATATATATATATATATATATATATATATATATATAATATATATATATACAGTACAGACCAAAAGTTTGGACACACCTTCTCATTCAACGATTTTTCTGTATTTTCATGGCTATGAAAATTGTAGAATCACACTGAAGGCATCAAAACTATGAATTAACACATGTGGAATTATACATTACACTTTACAAAAAAGTGTGAAACAACTGAAAATATGTCTTATATTCTAGGTTCTTCAAGGTAGCCACCTTTTGCTTTGATTACTGCTTTGCACGCAGAAAAGGTGAACAACTGGATTCTACATGCCTGGTTCCCACCGTGAAGCATGGAGGAGGAGGTGTGATGGTGTGGGGGGTGCTTTGCTGGTGACACTGTTGGGAATTTATTCAAAATTGAAGGCATACTGAACCACCATGGCTACCACAGCATCTTGCAGCAGCATGCTATTCCATCCGGTTTGCGTTTAGTTGGACCATCATTTATTTTTCAACAGGACAATGACCCCAAACACACCTCCAGGCTGTGTAAGGGCTATTTGACCAAGAAGGAGAGTGTTGGGGTGCTACGCCAGATGACCTGGCCTCCACAGTCACCAGACCTGAACCCAATCGAGATGGTTTGGGGTGAGCTGGACCGCTCACCACTTCAATTTTGAATAAATCCCCAACAGTGTCACCAGCAAAGCACCCCCACACTATCACGGATGGAATAGCATGCCACTGCAAGATGCTGTGGTAGCCATGCTGGTTCACTATGCCTGCAATTTTGAATAAATCCCCAACAGTGTCACCAGCAAAGCACCTCCACATCATCACACCACCTCCTCCATGCTTCACGGTGGGAACCAGGCATGTAGAGTCCATCCGTTCACCTTTTCTGCGTGCAAAGCAGTAATCAAAGCAAAAGGTGGCTACTTTGAAGAACCTAGAATATAAGACATATTTTCAGTTGTTTCACACTTTTTTGTAAAGTGTAATGTATAATTCCACATGTGTTAATTCATAGTTTTGATGCCTTCAGTGTGAATTTACAAATTTCATAGTCATGAAAATACAGAAAAATCTTTGAATGAGAAGGTGTGTCCAAACTTTTGGTCTGTACTGTGTGTTGTAAGCTTTTCAGGGGATATAGCTCTGGGATCGCCGTCTTGGGGAGACGGAGTGGCATAAAGAGACCATTCACAGACAGTAGTTCTGTTAAAAACTGGCCGCAACCAGTTTTATTAAAGTCCACAGTAAACAGAACATAATCAAAACCAAATCATAAACATAAAGCCTGGGCTTCTCCAGCCACTAATTACACTTAGATAGATTTCCCTTTCTATCCGGGACCAGACTCTTAACAGCCTGGGCCAAAACAACACATATGTTCAGCATTTACCAGCATGGAGTTTCACAGAGTCTCCTCCTTGTGTCTGAAGCAGGGTGGATAAAAATCAATGATTTTTTTAAAAAAAATCAAAAAAATCTGATTTTTTTTATTTAAATCGGATTTTTTGATTTAAATCGGATTTTTTTTCAATAAACTGCTTTTTGAGGAAAATATTTTACCATCCAAAGGTTCTTCCATCATGAGATAAAGCTGAGTTGTTTAACTCAGTAGTATAAAGGCTGTATATGTGTAACATTCACAATGCCATGCTCTTCCAGAGGTTTCTGTAGGATTAGTGGGCAGTTTCTCTCCTATATTATCACAGACGCTCGCTTTACTTACGCAGTTCTCAAAACTGAATTTGACTCCGCAGAGGTCCCAGCCTCTTCTTCACGGCAAAAATGTTACAACATGAACAGAGTTGAGAAAAAGACCTTAATCCTATTGTTCTACAAACCTATATGAATACAGAATCAACCCCTTCAGTGCCAAGTCCAAGAAGTTAGACAATATGTTTCTGATTGTTTGGAGTGGAATAGATCTGCACAACACAAGAAGAATGTGAATCTAAGTGTGAGGAGGAGGAAGGGCAAGCAGACAAGAAAATGAAAGTGAAACTTTGAGCACAATACTGCAGCATAGCCACAGACAGACAAGTCTGGATCTGTTTGTGTGTACGATCTGAGGTTTATTACATTCTTTCCTTATAATGGCAGCAGGCCGTAAAAGAGACCCAGTTTGGGAATATTTTAATGAAGCTCCTTCGCCTATCGGTAATGCAGGCATGCGTGCAAAATGCAAACGATGCAACAAAGAGATGCAAGGCCTGGTGGCGCGAATGAGGCAACATCATGAGAAGTGCGGTGATGAAGATGACCAAAGAAACACTTCTGAACAGGCAGGATCTTCAGGTTGGTAAACATTTTTATTGAATCCTATTTCTAAAGACTGAACTGTCATGTGTGAGAAAAATTATATTTCTTATTATTACTGCATGTTACTGTCATTTGGTACAGTTATGAAGAAAAACAAATATTCCTTTTGGGGCAGTGCTGTGTTGTGTACAATAAGCAGAAATTGTATAAACAATAAAATAACAGCATTGACTTTTTTTGTTTAGGGAAATTCATGGATTCTGGAAACTATCCACCTCCAAGATCACCATCATCCTGTTCTACAGTTTCAGAGTTATCCATCCAGGATAGTGCTTCATTAGCAGCAGCATCATCATCAGACACCCACAGCCACATATCACCATCACCCAAAAGGAAGAAAAAACCTTTACCTCCTGGAACCACCATAGATAGGTTTGTGATAAGAACTAGCAGATTAGAAAAAGAGTTGATTGATGAAAAAATTGCCCAGTTTATTTATGCAACAAACTCTTCTTTCTGTCTGACTGAGAACCCACATTTCATTAATATGGTTCAGTCACTGAGACCAGGATACAGTCCACCCAGCAGAGCTGATGTTGCAGGGAAACTGCTGGATCAAGTGTATGACAGAGAAATGGAGCAATGTGCAACAGCTCTGGAGGGTAAAATTGTTTACCTAAGTATTGATGGGTGGAGTAATGTCCACAATGATTCTATTGTATGTGCTTGTATAACAACAGAAGAAGGTAAAGTCTTCCTTGCACAAACAACTGATACATCAGGAAATGCACACACAGCAGAATAATTACAAGAAGTGGCAGTAAAAGCTATAACAACATGTGAACAAAAATTCAAATGTCTAGTACGCAGTTTGGTCACTGACAATGCTGCAAACGTATCTAAGATGAGAAGAAATTTAGAAGAGCAGGGAGGGAATACAAAGCTAATAATAACATATGGTTGCAGTGCTCATTTGCTGCACCTCTTAGCCAAAGACTTAAGTGTTCCAGAAATAAAGGCTAATGTTGTTGAAATTGCTAAATATTTCCGTAATAATCATTTTGCTGCAGCAGCTCTGAAAAGGATGGGTGGAACCAAGCTAACGCTCCCACAAGATGTTAGATGGAACTCTGTGGTGGACTGTTTTGAGCAGTATATCAAAAACTGGCCTATTCTGATGACACTTTGTGAAGAAAATCGAGATAAAATAGATGGCACTGTCACGGCCAAAATCCTCAACATTGGGCTTAAGAGAAATGTTGAACATATGCTGAGCTTCCTGAAACCCATCTCTCAAGCTTTAAACAAAATACAGAAAAATAGCTGTTTTATTGCAGATGCTGTTGAAATTTGGAAGGAACTGAGTGAACACTTAAAAACAGAACTACACATGGACAGAATTAAATTACAAGCAGTAAACAAACGAATGGGACAAGCACTGACTCCAGCTCATTTTTTGGCAAATATTGTCAATATCCAATATCAGGGTCAAAACCTAAGTGCTGAGGAAGAGGAGTTAGCTATGACATGGGTATCCAGCAATCATCCATCTTTAATGCCAACTATAATAAACTTCAGAGCTAATGCGGAACCATTCAAGAAATATATGTTTGCTGAAGATATTTTAAGGAAGGTCACACCAGTAAACTGGTGGAAGTCACTTAAGCGCTTGGATTTAGAGACTGTTCAAGTAATGATTTCACTTTTAACAGCAGTAGCTTCTTCTGCAGGCATTGAAAGAATATTCTCTTCCTTTGGACTCATTCATTCTAAATTGAGAAATCGGTTGGGACCCAATAAAGCAGGAAAGCTTGTTTTTCTTTTCCAGATTATGAATAGGAACAAAGAAGAAGATGATGATGAGGATGACGACGAGTGAGCTACAGAGGACAGCAGGGACAGTAGTATTTAAGTTTTTCATGTGTCGGCTGGGCTGACAGTCTAAGTTTCTTAAAATATATATATATTTTGTTTAGCCAAATTAGTTAACAAACATGGATGTTTGTTTAAGCAAATAACTTATGCTGTAATGTTGTTATTGTTTCAGTTGAATAAATCTATTTAAATTGTTATTAAGGTCAGGATTATTTTTCTCCTTCCTAAGTACAACAGAACAGTGGTGTCCAAATATGAATGATTAACCCATTAAACTGGGGAGAAAAAAGTAATATAAAAAGTGATTCTAAAAATCTTCATCTACTTGCATGTTAAAGTAGCAAGAACTAGTTTAGGTAGAAACTTTGATTTAAATCACTGATTTAAATCAAGCCTTACTGACTAGTGATTTAAATCGTGATTTAAATCGTGATTTAAATCAGTTTGATTTAAATCAAATCCACCCTGGACTCTGAAGGCACCTTCAATGTCCAGACTTGAGAGAGCTCCCCTCCTATTCAGCAGCTATCCGCATGGATTCTCACAGAGACTACTCCTGTGTCCGGGGTACATCGAGCACCCAGACTGAGACAGCTCATACTCCTGGAGACACCTTCTTGTGCCTGGACTCCTTGTCCAGACTAAGCGAGCTCTCTGTCTGTGTTCGCAGACACCTACTTCTGGTCTCCTAATTAACAGCTGAGTGGTTTCAGGCCTGAGCTGCAAGTGTGTACTGAATGTAAGGTGTAGTGACCTTTCTCTACCACTAGGTTTACAAAACCATACATTTCCCTTATACCAGTCAGCAAAGTATCTAGGTGAAATGTACACCCATTCAACACACATACTCTCACTGTCTCACATATCCCCCCCTCTTCTCCAGACCGGAGGGCTGGTCATCCAGACCGGAGGGCTGGTCAACAATCCAAAAGAGACAGTGAACTCTGGACCAGTCATGGCCCTCATCAGCTTCATCTTCACTACTGTCATCTGTATCTTCACCTGAGCCATAGCCAACATCAGCTTTCTCTTCATCTGAAGCATCCGCAGTACCCTGTACCCTCCCAGGTCTATGCTCTCTGCGGGCCTCGGGTATCCTGCACGGTTTCATCTTGACCTTAGGGCCGGGCTCAGTTTCGATATAGTGCCTGGCCAGAGAAGTACGACCCGGCACATCAGAACACTTCTGCTGACTCTTCCTCAGAAACTCACGTACCTCCTGTCCTTGGTGCACTGACCATGTGTCACCAACTATCACAGAAGGTATGGGGGGTTTTTCACTTTTCTCTAGTTCCCCTTGAACCCTCTTTAGCACATCTATTTTCTTGAATATCGGTTGACTCATAAAGTCTATTTCACAGACCTTAAGCTCCTCTGCCATGGTCTCTGACCATTTTAAGCTACACTGTTCAAATGATTGGGACTGTAGAAGGAGCTGATCGTTTTTCTTTTGCAGTACACATAAATCATCCGCTAAGTCTCCAGCTGAATTGTAATGTTCTACCGTGACAACAGCATTCTTATATAGAGCCTTAGACTTATTGAGCAGCATTTGCTCTTGCAACGAAGAGATTCCCTGTATCCTTCCTTTTACTTCATTGACCTTCTCACGAAGATGCTCATGGCTTTCATCACACTCCTTCATCACAGCTTGAAGTTTTCTCTGAGAAGTCATCAATTCATCTGGTACCTGTTGGACGTCTTTTATGTCTTCGGCCCCTTCTTCAGGCTCTTCTGGTAGAACATGCTCAGAAGCCCTACCGTCAGTCTTACATTCTACCTCTTCAGTCACATCATTATGGTCTCCAATATTTCCATTTATTCCGGCTTTCAAGTTCTCCTTGATAGCTGCATCTGTATACTCAGAACCCGCCGGATTCTTCTCTTCCACCACGTTCTGCATCCCATCTGAGCTCCCGTGTGTTTGCAGCAGCAACGGAGTGACACATCGCTTTTCCCATTTGTTGGGACGTGGCTCCGATGTAGACTCCATGAAAGTGCGCTTGAGCTCACCAATGCCAGCCTGATGTCTCAAAATCTCATCTTGTGATTTATCCAGATCCTTGGTGTCACTCGGGAACACCGGTGGGGCTCCGGGCGCCGAACTTCCAGCCTGAGCTTCACGAGTTGCAGCTACTGATCCGAACCGTAACCCGTCCACGCCGCTGTCTTCGGCAGAAACAAATTCCTGGACAGAGTCAGTCCCCATATCTTCAGTCTTGTTCCTCACAGCTTCACTTGAGACCTCAGCTTCTGATGAGGCATCTGGCTTGGTGACTACCACTTCTATGGCTCCTTCCACCTCTGCAGCATCTCCCTCAGAGTCCCTGGCATGATGCAGATCCACACCACACGTCGACAACTTCCCACTTCCAACAGCCTCCACTTGTGCTGTGTTCAGTCTCAGAGTCCTGCCTTCAAAGCTCAGCTCTCCTCCTTTCACCTTAGTCTTCGCCAGGGAACCGGCCAACTGTAGAACATCTTCAGATGCCATCTTCTGTCCGGCTGTAAGGTCAGCATCAGCTTTCTTCTCAGGACTCTCAACCTCCTCTGCTACCATGCCTTCCTCATTTGCACTGGTTGCTTTATTGTCATCAGATGATTCACTATCACTACCACTATCCCTGTCTAACCCCTTTTTCTCAGCCACATCTGGCTCACTTTCAGGGTTATACAATTCATTCTCATTCTCATCCTGCTCACTTTCAGGGTTATACAATTCATTCTCATTCACATCCTGCTCACTTTCAGGGTTATACACTTCATTTTCATTCACATCCTGCTCACTGTCAGGGTTATACAATTCATTCTCATTCACATCTTGATCTGGAACCTTAGTTAACATGTCATCCACAACATTAACTTCACCATCTGGTCCCTGGTTTCCCTCAGGTGGTCCCTCAAGTATGTGACTATGTGACAACCTCAGCACTATACTTCCATATAGCTCAGGTACTAGGAGCTGGCTCACGACCTCTCCCTGGACTTCAGTGTCCCTATACAACAGGTTATTGTTTATGGCAACATGAGGAAACCTCTCCTCAGAGCTAGGCTCTTGGGAAACCTCATTTAGAACTTTTATATTTTCCTGTGCCGTTTTAAGAGAGGGGTCTCGCCACTGCTCACTCTCAAAATTGTCACAGGACACAGGTAAGTCAGGGACACTCGGTTCCCGAGAACCACCATCCTCGTCTCCCAACATCACCTGCAAAGGAATTTCATCACTATCACAGTCATCATTATTATCAATATCATTATCATGATTATGATCAGTATCATCATCACTATCATGATCATCATCATTATTATCAGCATCAGCATCATTATCATGGTCATCATCATTATCATGATCATCATCATCATCATCATTATCACATAAGTTTAACGGCCCACTAGCATTGTGTTCCGCCCCCCGGGACTGCGCACCCTCAGTAGGAGCTTCATCACACTGTCCATCAGAAACATTTTTCCCCCAGAGATCCTTAGACCGGGGAAAGTCATTACCCAATATGACGGGGGGCACCAGGTTCTTCACTACCCCCACTTCACATGAAACCTCCCCGCGTTTGGGGATCAAGTCCACGACAGTCTCTGGGTAGACTTTGGTGTCTCCATGAACGCACACCACACTCAGGTGTTTATCAGGGATAAAGTCCCTATCAATCAGGCTGTGCCATACGGAAGTCACTGGACTCTGAGTCCAAGAGGGCCTGTGCTGGGCAGTCATTTACAACCACCGGGGACCCCTGTGGTCCAGTCTCTTTGGCTGAGGTGGACACACACACAGGCTCTGCGCAGGGAGAGAGGGATCCGCCAACATCACAACACATAGGCTCCCCCTCTATTGGACAGTTGGCTGCAATTTCACGACATCTCCAACACTGTCCATCACACTCTCCCACCCACACGACCCCAACAGCTGGAACGCTCTTACCGGGAGAGTTCGGCGTCCAGGAACTCTGAAGTGAAGACCTCTCAGACGGCTGGTCACGGAGGCAGTCTTTGGTGGCGAAGGCCCTCTCCATCAGGCTGACCAGACAATTGGCGTCCTGGTGGTCTCCTTGTCCGACCTCTGGCTGTACCTCAGGAGGATGTGCTTGGGTGTAGCGGTCCACTATCACCTTTTCAACTCCATAATCAGGTTTGCTGACTGCAGACTCCCAACTGCATCTCCAGTCATGAACTCCCCTGTTACGGGCTGTCACCGTAACACCCAGCCGGGTAAGAATCTCCGCTTTCAGCTTGGCATAGTCTTGGCTGTCCTGCTCGCTCAGGTCAGCATAGGCCCTCTGGGGTTCTCCAATCAGATAGGGTGCAGATTCTCCTTCTCTGCCAGTCCCTCAAACCTAGTGAGATATACCTCCACATCGTCACGAGGTGTCATCTTTTTCAGGGACCGTCTTACCGCCTTCTTTACAGCGGACAATGCAGGTGACTTTGCAACATTACTTTGGGACGATGCGCTGCAAGTCTTTTGTAGTGCTGCAACCTGCTCAAAAAACAACCGGTTATTCTCCTGCTGCTGCTGCAGGAATTGCTGCTGGACCTGCTGCATGCGCTGCTGGTGCTGCAGGCGCTGCCGCTCCATGCTCTGCTGCATGCTCCGCTGGGCCTGGACCAGGTACTCAACGAGCTCCTCCATACTGCCGGACTTATCTGTCTCAACCACGGCAGTCTTATGTTGCACATTAACTTGCGCCATTTGTTCAAACAGCGCCTCCATGCTGTCATCCATGCTGTCAGACTTCTCTGTCTCAACGGCAGTCTTCACTCAAGACATACACACTCCACAGTCTTTTCCACAGAAAATTCAGCTTTGCTGTGCAGACACTTTTTTTTTTTTTTCTCTGCAAACTCTATTAGGGCCACTGTCTCTTTAAGACTGCTCCAACAGACTTTTCCTTTGCTGCTGCACACTCCACAGTCTTTTCCACAACAAGTTCAGCTTTGCTGTGCAGACACACTTTTTTTTTTCTTTTGCAAACTCTATTAGGGCTACTGTCTCTTTAAGACTGCTCCAACAGAGGTTTCTTTTGCTGACACACTTTTTTTTCTCTGCTGCTGCTTCAACAGACTTCACCTTTATTGCTGTCTCTCGCCACTGTGCTGCACGCACATTCTAGCACCAATTGTAAACTTTTCAGGGGATATAGCTCTGGGATCGCCGTCTTGGGGAGACGGAGTGGCATAAAGAGACCATTCACAGACAGTAGTTCTGTTAAAAACTGGCCGCAAACAGTTTTATTAAAGTCCACAGTAAACAGAACATAATCAAAACCAAATCATAAACATAAAGCCTGGGCTTCCCCAGCCACTAATTACACTTAGATAGATTTCCCTTTCTATCCGGGACCAGACTCTAACAGCCTTGGCCAAAACAACACATATGTTCAGCATTTACCAGCATGGAGTTTCACAGTCTCCTCCTTGTGTCTGAAGGCACCTTCAACGTCCAGACTTGAGAGAGCTCCCCTCCTATTCAGCAGCTATCCGCATGGATTCTCACAGAGACTACTCCTGTGTCCGGGGTACATCGAGCACCCAGACTGAGACAGCTCATACTCCTGGAGACACCTTCTTGTGCCTGGACTCCTTGTCCAGACTAAGCGAGCTCTCTGTCTGTGTTCGCAGACACCTACTTCTGGTCTCCTAATTAACAGCTGAGTGGTTTCAGGCCTGAGCTGCAAGTGTGTACTGAATGTAAGGTGTAGTGACCTTTCTCTACCACTAGGTTTACAAAACCATACATTTCCCTTATACCAGTCAGCAAAGTATCTAGGTGAAATGTACACCCCATTCAACACACATACTCTCACTGTCTCACAGTGTGTGTATATATATATATATATATATATATATATATATTGTGAGACAGTGAAGGAATATGTGTTGAATGAGGTGTACATTTCACCTAGGTACTGTGTTGTATGGTATAAGGGAAATGTGTGGCTTTGTAAACCTAGTGGTAGAGAAAGGTCACTACACCTCACATTCAACACACACTTGCAGCTCAGGCCTGAAATCACTCAGGTGTTAATTAGGAGACCAGAAGTAGGTGTCTGCAAACACAATCTGGGAGCTGGCTTAGTCTGGACACAGGAGGTGTCCCGGCACAAGAAGCAGTCTCCAAGAGTGGGAGCTGGCTTAGTCTGGACACAGGGAGGTGTCCCGGCACAAGAAGCAGTCTCCAGGAGTGGGAGCTGGCTTAGTCTGGACACAGGAGGTGTCCCGGCACAAGAAGCAGTCTCCAGGAGTGGGAGCTGGCTTAGTCTGGACACAGGAAGGTGTCCCGGCACAAGAAGCAGTCTCCAGGAGTGTGAGCTATCTCAGTCTGGGTGCAGGAGGTACCCCGGACACAGGAGTAGTCTCAGTGAGAATCCGTGCGAATAGCGGCTGAATAGGAGTGGATCTCTCTCAAGTCTGGACGTTGGATGTGCCTTCAGACACAAGGAGGATTATCTGTGAAACTCCATACTGGTAACATATATCATATGTGTTGTTTTGGGCCAGGCTGGTAGAGCCGGGACCCGGTTAGACAGGGCAATCTATCTAAGTGTAATTAGTGGCTAGACAAGCCCAGGTTTTCTGTTTATGCTTTATTTTATCTGTTTGCTGTGGACTTTAATAAAGCTGGTTGCGGCCAGTTTTACATCAGAACTGCTGTCTGAATGAACTGTTTTCGTGCCATTCTGTCTACCCAGACAGCGATCCTAGAGCTATACCCCCTGGAAATGTTACAATTGGTGGAGAATGCGGGCAGCGCAGTGGCTGTTACAGTTAGTGCTGGAGGGTGCATGCAGCACAGTGGCTTAGAGACAGCAATAAAGGTGAAGTCTGTTGAAATAGCAGCAGAGAAAAAAAAAGTGTGTCAGGAGAAACGTCTGATTGGAGCAGTCTTGGAGAGACAGTGGCCCTGATAGGGTCTGCAGAGAGAAAATGTATGCACAGCAAAGCTGAACTTGTTGTGAAAATGACTGTGGAATGTGCAGCAGCAAAAGAAAAGTCTGTGGAGCAGTCTTAAAGAGACAGGAGCCCTAATAGACTTTGCAAAGAAAAAAAAAAAGTGTCTGCACAGCAGAGCTGAATTTTTCTATGGAAAAGACTGTAGAGTGTGTATGTCTTGAGTGAAGACTGCCGTTGTTGAGACAGTTAAGTCCGGCAGTATGGAGGGGCTCGTTGAGTACCTGGTCCAGGCCCAGCGGACCATGGAGCAGCAGCGCCTGCAGCACCAGCAGTACATGCAGCAGGCCCAGCGGAGCATGGAGCAGCAGCACCTGCAGCACCTGCAGCACCAGCAGCGCATGCAGGAGCACCGGCAGCAATTCCTGCAGCAGCAGCAGGAGAATAACCGGTTGTTGGAGCAGATTGCAGCTCTCAGCACCTCGTCCCAGAGTAAAGTAGTGAAGAACCTGGTGCACCCCGTCATATTGGGTAATGACTTTCCCCGATCTAAGGATCTCTGGGGGAGAAATGTTTCTGATGGACAGTGTGATGAAGCTCCTACTGAGGGTGCGCAGTCCCGAGGGGCGGAACACAATGCTAGTGGGCCGTTAAACCTATGTGATAATGATGACGATGATGATAATGATGATGACCATGATAGTGATGATGATACTGATCATAGTCATGATAATGATATTGACAATAATGATGACTGTGATGGTGATGAAATTCCTTTGCAGGTGATGTTGGGAGACGAGGATGGTGGTTCTCGGGAACCGAGTGTCCCTGACTTGCCTGTGTCCTGTGACAATTTTGGGAGTGAGCAGTGGCGAGACCCCACTCTTAAAACGGCACAGGAAAATATGATTGTTCTAAATGAGGTTTCCCAGGAGCCTGGCTCTGAGGAGAGGTTTCCTCATGCTGCCATGGACAATAGCCTATTGTATAGGGACACTGAAGTCCAGGGGAGGTCGTGAGTCAGCTCCTAGTACCTGAACTATATAGAAGTATAGTGCTGGAGTTGTCACATAGTCACATACTTGAGGGACCAGATGGTGCAGTTAATGTTGTGGATGACATGTTAACTAAGGTTCCAGATCAAGATGTGAATGAAAATGAATTGTATGGCCCTGACAGTGAGCAGGATATGAATGAAAATGAATTGTATAACCCTGACAGTAAGCAGGATATGAATGAAAATGAAGGGTATAGCCCTGACAGTGAGCCAGATGTGACTGAAGAAGTAGAGTATGGGACAAACGGTAGGGCTTCTGGGCATGTTTTGCCAGAAGATCCTGAAGGTGGGGAACTGGAGAAAAGGGAAAAACCCCCTATACCTTCTGTGATAGTTGGTGACACTTGGTCAGTGCACCAGGGACAGGAGGTACGTGAGTTTCTGAGGAAGAGTCAGCAGAAGTGTTCTGATGTGCCGGGTCGTACTTCTCTGGCCAGGCACTATATCGAAACTGAGCCCAGTCCTAAGGTCAAGATGAAACCGTGCAGGATACCCGAGGCCCGCAGAGAGTATAGGCCTGGGAGGGTACAGGGTAGTGCGGATGCTTCAGATGAAGAGAAAGCTGATGTTGGCTATGACTCAGGTGACGATACAAATGACAGTGGTGAAGATGAAGCTGATGAGGGCCATGACTGGTCCAGAGTTCACTGTCTCTGTTGGATTGTTGACCAGCCCTCCGGTCTGGATGACCAGCCCTCCGGTCTGGAGAAGAGGGAGGGGATATGTGAGACAGTGAAGGAATATGTGTTGAATGGGGTGTACATTTCACCTAGGTACTGTGCTGTATGGTATAAGGGAAATGTGTGGCTTTGTAAACCTAGTGGTAGAGAAAGGTCACTACACCTCACATTCAGCACACACTTGCAGCTCAAGCCTGAAACCGTTCAGCTGATAATTAGGAGACCAGAAGTAGGTGTCTGCAAACACATTCAGGGAGCTGGCTTAGTCTGGACACAGGAGGGTGTCCCGGCACAAGAAGCAGTCTCCAAGAGTGGAGCTGGCTTAGTCTGGACACAGGGAGGTGTCCCGGCACAAGAAGCAGTCTCCAGGAGTGGGAGCTGGCTTAGTCTGGACACAGGAAGGTGTCCCGGCACAAGAAGCAGTCTCCAGGAGTGTGAGCTATCTCAGTCTGGGTGCAGGAGGTACCCGGACACAGGAGTAGTCTCAGTGAGAATCCGTGCGAATAGCGGCTGAATAGGAGTGGATCTCTCTCAAGTCTGGACATTGGATGTGCCTTCAGACACAAGGAGGAGTATCTGTGAAACTCCATACTGGTAACATATATCATATGTGTTGTTTTGGGCCAGGCTGGTAGAGCCGGGACCCGGTTAGACAGGGCAATCTATCTAAGTGTAATTAGTGGCTAGACAAGCCCAGGTTTTCTGTTTATGCTTTATTTTATCTGTTTGCTGTGGACTTTAATAAAGCTGGTTGCGGCCAGTTTTACATCAGAACTGCTGTCTGAATGAACTGTTTTCGTGCCATTCTGTCTACCCAGACAGCGATCCTAGAGCTATACCCCCTGGAAATGTTACAATATATATATATATATATATATATATATATATATATATATATATATATATATATATACACCGTATATATATATATATATGTGTGCTGATTACAAACAGGTGGAAAATCACACCATGTGAGAGTAAATGGGTGGCCTCACGCTGGGATGGAAAGTGTCAGAATGATTGCTGTTTTCAAATAAAGAAAACCAAATTGAGCAAAACAGGGAAGGAAAGAGACAAATACACATAAAATTGATCATAAAACCATTACACATAATATAGCAATAAATTAACACAACATGAGAAAATTATATATAGCATATGAAACATAATTTCCTTGCGCATGTTCAGACCTAGGGGAACATGGGTGTCTAAATTATAAATCCAAAAAGCTTCCGTAGTGCGCAATCTTCTCATGTGATCGCCCCCCTGTTGTGTCTGACTCTCAAGGGTGAAATGCTTCTGTCGTGAAATAAAATGCTTAGATGCCTGTGAGATGTTAGGGTTGGCATTGTTGGTGCTGATGATATCAGTGATCTGCGGATCTTTAATTTACGCGATGTACATCCCACATGCATTTTATGGCCTAATGAGCAGTCAATAATATATACAACATCTGTAGTTTTACAGTTTATAAAGTTTTTTTTATATCATAGCTGCAAGTGTTGTTCTGGTTACAAAAATTATTTTTATTATTAACCGCATGTGAACAAGTTCTACACCGATCGCCTCCTCATCTGTAGAAACTTCTGCAAGAAAGCCAAGTCTGGTTTATAGTGTGAGAGGAAAAATCACTGGGAGAAACTACATTGCCTATTGTAGTCGCTTTTTTGTTACTATTGCACAACTCGGTTCAAGAATAGAAAACAGGATAGTAACCTGATATATTATGGGAAGTAGCTTATAGGGTTGTTTTATGTGGTTATATTGAGGGCTGTATTGAATAGATAATACTGGTTTATTGCTTACTTTATAGTTCTTAGAGTATTTATTACTTTTATTCTTATGTTTATAATGCCCTTTATTCATCATATCAGATCTTTAGAGGAGATATTAGTGACCCTATTAGGGGTCTAAGTAGAGTAACCTCATTTTTTAAGTCTGGAACAGGCTTCACTAACTTCCCTATTGAGGGTATTTGGATCACTGCAGTTTCTTTTAATTCTGTTAAGTTCCCCAACCGGATTGGCACGCAGAGTGTGATTAGGGTGGCTACTACGGGCATGCAAAATTGTGTTACCGGCAAGGAGTTTAATATAGGTGAATGATCCTGCCCTCCGGAGTCCCTAATAATTGGAGATCCAAAAATGAAATTCTGTTTTTATGAGACGTGTAGGTAAATTGCAAATTAAAACTGTTGTTATTAAGATACCCAATGAAGGCTGGTATAGCAGACACATCGCCCCCCCCCAAATAAAAGGGGAGATCGTCAATGTATCTGCCATACCAGACAGCATAGTGTGCAAAACGGTCAGAGATGGAATATAGGAATAACCACTCCCAATAGGCCATTACCAGATTTGCTGGCAACAGGGAGTATTTAGTTCCCATAGAGACACCCATCTTCTGCAAATAAAATGAATGATCAAATATAAAACAGTTATGTATCATGACAAAAAACGTGACCTGCAAAATGAAATCCTGGAAATCCTGTGTGAAGCCGCTGTACCGAGACATGTGGAAACGCTTTAATAGCCACATTATGGGGTATCGATGTGCACAGCGGAGTTACAACAAGATAACCATGAGAAGTTATTACACCATTTTTTTTTTTGTCCGAAAAAAATCTTAAGACATCACATGAGTCTTTACAAAACCCTGGTGTCCATTGGGCTAGTGGAAATATAACAATAAACAATATTAAAACAACAATATCTACGTATAACTGGTGCTCCGTGCTGGAAAACGTCTGCATCTCGTACAGGCATGGACTCCGCTCTACGTTCATTCGTCCTATAGTCATTAGTAAGAGGCCAGCTGCTCACAACCTTGTACACACACGGCTCCGCTCCGTACACCTCGTACACACACGGCTCCACTCCGTACACACACGGCTCCGCTCCGTACACTTTGTAAACACATGGCTCCGCCCGTACACCTCGTACACACACACGGCCCCGCTCCGTACACCTCGTACACACACAGCTCCGCTCCGTAAACCTCGTACACACGGCTCCGCTCCATACACCTCGTACACACATGGCTCCGCTCCGTACACCTTGTGCTCCGCTCCGTACACCTCATACACGCATGGCTCCGCTCCGTACACCTCGTACACACACGGCTCTGCTTCGTCCACCTCGTTCACACACTGCTCTGCTCCGTACACCTCGTACACACATGGCTCCGCTCCGTACACATCGTACACACATGGCTCTGCTCCGTACACCTCGTACACACATGGCTCCGCTCCGTACACCTTGTACACACATGGCTCCGCTCCGTACACCTCGTACACACACGGCTCCGCTCTGTACACCTCGCACACACACGGCTCCACTCCGTACACACACGGCTCCACTCCGTACACACACGGCTCCACTCCGTACACACACGGCTCCGCTCCGTACACCTCGTACACACACGGCTCCGCTCTGTACACCTCGCACACACACGGCTCCACTCCGTACACACACGGCTCCGCTCCGTACACC
The DNA here is from genome assembly GCA_033576555.1 of Oophaga sylvatica. Taxonomy (NCBI): domain Eukaryota; kingdom Metazoa; phylum Chordata; class Amphibia; order Anura; family Dendrobatidae; genus Oophaga; species Oophaga sylvatica. The sequence goes on along the minus strand of JARQOD010000192.1, from coordinate 17,503 downwards.
TCGTACACACACACAGCTCAGCTCCGTACACCTCGTACACACGGCTCCGCTCCATACACCTTGTACACACATGGCTCCGCTCCATACACCTTGTACATGGCTCTGCTCCGTACACCTCATACACGCATGGCTCCGCTCCGTACACCTCGTACACACACTGCTCCGCTCCATAAACCTCGTACACACACGGCTCCACTCCGTACACCTTGTACACACATGACTCCGCTCTGTACACCTCGTACACACACGGCTCCGCTCCGTACACCTCGTACACACAAGGCTCTGCTCCGTACACCTTGCATACACGCGGCTTCGTACACCCCGTACACATAGCTCTGCTCCGTACACCTCACACGCACACGGCTCTGCTCCGTACACCTCACACACACACGGCTCCGCTCCGTACACCTCGTACACACGGCTCCACTTCGTATACCTTGCACACACACGGCTCCGCTCCGTACACCCCATACACACGGCTCCGCTCCGTGCACCTTGCACACACACGGCTCCGCTCCGTACAACTCGTACACACATGGCTCCACTCCGTACACCTTGCATACACGCGGCTCCATACACCCCGTACACACGGCTCTGCTCCGTGCACCTTGCACGCATACGGCTCCGCTCCGTACACCTCGCACACACACGGCTCCGCTCTGTACACCTCGTACACACACGGCTCCGCTCTGTACACCTCGTACACACACGGCTCCGCTCTGTACACCTCGTACACAAATGGCTCCGCTCCGTACACCTCGTACACACACGGCTCCACTCCGTACACACACGGCTCCGCTTCGTACACCTCGCACACACACGGCTCCGCTCCGTACACTTTGTAAACACACGGCTCCGCCCCGTACACCTCGTACACACATGGCCCCGCTCCGTACACCTCGTACACACACAGCTCCGCTCCGTACACCTCGTACACACGGCTCCGCTCCATACACCTCATACACGCATGGCTCCGTTCTGTACACCTTGTACACACACTTCTCCGTGTTGTGAATGGGTTTGAGATGAGTTCTGAGCAGAGACTTCCTCTGGTGGTTACAAGCGGTGCTGGTCTGTCCAGTGAAGATTGTGAGGACTGGGAATCAGGTGTTACTGACTGGTCTTATATAAGGGAGTCACCTTCCCATCAGGGTTGCCGGTGATCAATTGTTCTGGTCTTAATCCTTGAATCCTGTTTCCCTTGTAGCCTGCTGTGTCGTGTCTGCATCTCCTGCTAACAGATAAGACATTTTCTTCTTTTTGTTTTTGTGCTATATTTTTGCATTTTGTCTTGCACTTCTGTGGGGGCCTTCAGGGTCCCCTCCGGGGGCTTTTGCCCTCTCAGTTTAGTTCAGCCACTGATGTTTGTACTTTTGCTTTTTCCAGTTTTTTCAGTGGCTGCTGTTTTGATTTTGTTACACCAGAGAACTAATTTAGGTGGAAGAGGTCGTGTGATCTCGGGTGTTTTTGAAATTAGTAGAGTTGGTGCTTTTCAGGGTTTTCTGGGATTGCAGTAAGTACCCTTCCTATCCTTTTCTATTTAGTTAGTTTGGGCCCCAGCGTTTGCTCATACTATTTTCTTTCTGTGTCAGTATTTCATCTTGTCTAACCGCCATTACATGTTTGGGGGCTTTCTATTATCTTTGGGGTTCTACTCCGGGGCAGATAGCTTTCCTATTTCTATCTTTAGGTGTAGTTAGTTTCTCAGGCTGTGACGAGGCGTCTAGGACCAACGTAGGAACGCTCCACGGCTGCCTCTAGTTGTGGTGGTTAGTCAGGGTACTGCAATCTCATAGATTCCAACTGCTCTGGTGTATTGCCTTTTTTACCTGCACTCCTCAGCTACCAAATCATAACAGTATCACCGGCCAAAACTGAAAATTATATGGTACTCACAGAAGGGAAAAATATTGTAAAAAAGGTTGTCAGAGTTGTCAGAGATATTTTTCTGTTTGTTGCATTTTTTTTCCCTCTGTATCTCTGGGTGCTGGGGAGGATCTTTTCTCTCAATGGAGTTTGCACAGTTGTCTGGCCGTGTGGATCAGCTTGCCACTGAGGTTCAGAGTATTGCTACTTATCTTGCTAGGTTGCCTGTTGTGGAACCTAGGATTCCCATGCCAGATTTGTTTTTAGGGGATCGAGCTAAGTTTCAGAATTTCAAAAATAATTGTAAATTGTTTTTTGCCTTAAAATCTAAGTCCTCAGGGAACGCAGCGCAGCAGGTTCAAATTATCATCTCTCTCCTGCGCGGCGATCCTCAGGATTGGGCTTTTTCCCTGACACCTGGGGATCCTGTTTTGAGTGATGTTGATGCATTTTTTCAGGCTTTGGGGTTATTGTACGATGAGCCTAATGTCACTGATCAAGCTGAAAAAGCCTTGTTGGCATTAAATCAGGGGCTTTATGACGCTGAGTTATACTGTCAGAGATTCCGTAGGTGGGCAGTCCTGACCAAATGGAATGACGACGCTTTGACAGCCCTTTTCCGGAAGGGTCTGTCAGATAATGTAAAGGATGTTACGGTGGGATTCCCTGTCCCCTCTGGTCTCAATGATTCTATGTCATTAGCGATTCAAATTGACAGATGTTTGCGTGAGCGGAGAAGTATGCGTGGAATGGTGTTGCCTTGTGAACCAGCTTCTGAACCCATGCAGTGTGATGGAGTGGTGTCTGGGGCACAGCGTCATGAGTTTCGAAAGCGCAATGGGTTATGTTTCTACTGTGGTGATGCCTCTCATGCTATTTCAGTCTGCCCTAAGCGGGGAAGACGTTTTGCACGCTCAGTTGTCTTGGGTAGTGTTCAGACTAAGTTTTTATTAACTGTCACTCTGATATGCTCTCTGTCCTCATTTTCTGCTCAGGCTTTCGTTGATTCTGGAGCAGCTATTAACCTGATGGATTATGATTTTGCTAAACGTTGTGGGTTTCCCTTGATACCCCTACAGAAGTCTATTCCCCTACTGGGGATCGATTCTACCCCTTTGGCTGAGAATAAACCCCAGTTTTCTACTCAGGTGATAATGAGGGTTGAACCTGATCACCAGGAGTGCTGCAAATTTTTGGTTCTGTATAATCTGCATGACATTATCGTGCTGGGTTTCCCTTGGTTACAGTCTCATAATCCTGTTTTGGATTGGAAATCTGTGTCTGTAACCAGTTGGGGCTGCCAATGTGTTAATACCAACACTCCTGTTTTTTCTGCCTCCCCCAGGCTCAGGATGTTCCTGACTTTTTGATTGATTTTTCTGATGTGTTTAGCGAAAGTAAATCTGCATCCTTGCCTCCCCATAGGAGCTATGACTGCGCTATTGAATTAGTGCCGGGTAGTAAATTCCCTAAAGGTCACCTTTTTAACTTGTCTGTACCTGAACATGACGCTATGCGGTCTTATATCAAGGAATCATTGGAGAAGGGTCATATCAGACCATCCTCTTCACCCTTAGGTGCCGGTTTTTTCTTTGTGGCCAAAAAGGATGGTTCATTAAGGCCGTGTATTGATTATCGTCTCTTGAACAATATTACTGTGAAATATCAATACCCGTTACCCTTGATTTCTGACCTGTTTTCCAGGGTGAAAAACGCTACTTGGTTTACCAAGCTTGACCTCAGGGGGGCGTATAACCTTATTCGCATTAAGCACGGGGATGAATGGAAGACGGCATTCAATACCCCTGAAGGGCATTTTGAGTACCTAGTGATGCCCTTTGGGCTCACTAATGCTCCTTCCGTCTTCCAGTCCTTCATGAATGACATTTTCAGGGATTTTGTGGACAAATTTCTGATTGTTTATTTGGATGATATCTTGATTTTTTCTAATGACTGGGACTCTCATGTGAAACATGTTCGAACTGTATTCCAGATTTTGAGAGAGAATGCTCTGTATGTGAAGGGATCAAAGTGTCTTTTTGGCGTACAGAGGATCTCATTTCTGGGATTCATTTTGTCCCCATCTGTTATTGAAATGGACCCGGTCAAGGTTCAGGCCATCTGTGATTGGGTCCAACCTACTTCATTAAAGGCTCTTCAGAGATTTTTGGGTTTTGCCAATTTTTATCGTAAATTTATTGGTAATTTCTCGGTTATTGTTAAACCATTAACTGATTTGACCAGAAAGGGTTCTGATGTGGTGAATTGGCCTCCTGAGGCAGTCTCTGCATTTCAGGAACTTAAGCAGAGATTCACTTCTGCTCCTGTTCTACGGCAGCCTGATGTTTCTCTGCCATTTCAGGTGGAGGTTGATGCCTCTGAAATTGGGGCAGGTGCCGTTTTGTCCCAAAAAGATCCAGAGACCTCTAAAAGTAACCCTTGTGCCTTTTTCTCTCGAAAATTTTCTCCTACTGAACGTAATTATGACGTGGGTAATCGGGAGTTATTGGCCATGAAGTGGGCTTTTGAAGAGTGGAGACATTGGCTGGAGGGAGCCAAACATTAGGTGGTGGTCCTTACGGACCATAAGAATCTGGTCTATCTGGAATCTGCCAAGCGACTCAATCCTAGACAGGCCAGGTGGGCCTTGTTTTTCACACGTTTTAATTTTGTGGTTTCCTTTCTTCCTGGCACTAAGAATGTTAAGGCGGATGCCCTCTCGAGGAGTTTCCTTGCGGACTCTCCTGAGTTATCTGATCCTTCTGTTATTTTGAAAGAGGGTGTAGTTCTTTCCGCCATCTCGCCCAATTTGAGACTTGCTCTGAAGGGGTGTCAGGAGGATAGGCCCGAGTGCTGCCCTGTTGGAAAATTGTTTGTCCCGGACCAGTGGAAAAAGAGTTTGATGTCTGAGATTCATTGTTCCGCATTGGCTGGGCATCCCGGAATTTTTGGTACCAGAGACTTGGTTAGTCGGTCCTTTTGGTGGCCTACCTTGTCTCGTGATGTCAGGGAATTTGTGCAGTCCTGCGGGACTTGCTCTCGCTCCAAGCCTTGCTCTCGCTCTAGTGGTTTGTTGATGCCATTGCCTGTGCCCAAGAGACCATGGACCCATATCTCTATGGATTTCATTTCCGACCTTCCTGTTTCTCAGAGAATGACCACCATCTGGGTAATTTGTGATAGGTTTTCCAAAATGATACATCTTGTGCCATTACCTAAGTTGCCTTCCTCCTCTGAATTGGTGCCGTTGTTCCTTCAGCACGTGGTTCGTTTACACGGCATTCCTGAGAACATTGTGTCTGACAGAGGAGTCCAGTTTGTTTCCAGATTTTGGAGGACTTTTTGTTCTAAACTGGGTGTTCAATTGTCTTTCTCCTCGGCATTTCATCCTCAGACCAATGGTCAAACTGAGAGAACAAACCAGACATTGGAGACTTATCTAAGATGCTTTGTGTCTGCTGATCAGGATGACTGGGTCTCTTTTTTGCCTTTGGCTGAGTTTGCTCTTAATAATAGGGCTAGCTCTGCCACTGTAATGTATGTAGTACAGTTCATATAGCGTCTTGTGCTTGGGTGCGATGAAAATACATGAGACACAGGTTTGATATAGAAAGTCCTGTATTACTTCATACAAGTTGGCAAAAATAGTCACACAGTTTGCAGACACAGACGCAGGAGACACAGCAGGCCAGAGTAATCTAAGCTCAGCAATCACTCTCCACAACAGGTTCAGGATCTTCTTCTCTGTTACCGTAAGTCCATGCAAACGTGGGTCTTTCAAAGAGCAGGGTTCAGAGTCCACAAGTGCTTCAGAGTTCCTCAGTAGGAATAGCTGGAGTACAAGGTCCAAGGCTTCAGGGGTCAGATCACAGGTTCACTGCAGGCTAGATTCTGAAGCACTGATTGCTCAGCTGTGGCTGCTTAAGAAGCAAAAGGAGAGAATCAGGGCGGGAACATGCAAGCTGGAAACTCCATTTTGACTGAGGGCAAGATAGCTGCAGCAAGACAGAAAGTAAAATGGCTGACGAACAAACTGAGTTTCAGGAACATGTACACAGAACCTTACAGCCACTTTGATGTCTCCGTTTTTCTGTAATTCTGGGTTTCACCCTCGATTTTCTTCAGGACAGACGGAGGCTTCTGTCTGTCCAGGTGTTGACTCTGTTGTGGAGCGTATGCAACAGATTTGGGACCAGGTAGTGGAGAGGTTGTCCCTCTCTCAGGAGAAGGCCCAGCGGTTTGCTAACCGGCATAGGACTGATGGTCCTCGGTTTAAAGTGGGGGACTTGGTCTGGTTGTCCTCAAAGAATATTCCTATGAGAGTAGCATCTCCTAAATTTAAGCCTAGGTTCATTGGACCTTATAAGATCATGGAGATTATTAATCCTGTTTCTTTTCGTTTGCTTCTTCCAGGGACATTTAAGATCCATAACGTGTTCCACAAGTCCTTGTTGAAGAGGTTTGTTGAGCCAGTGGTTCCTGCTGCTGTGCCTCCTGACCCTGTTTTGGTTGAGGGCAATCTGGAGTATGTGGTTGAGAAAATATTAGATTCTCGTTTTTCTAGACGGAAACTCCAGTATTTGGTTAAATGGAGAGGTTATGGTCAGGAAGACAATTCTTGGGTGTTTGCTTCGGACATCCATGCTAGGAGACTTATCCGTGCGTATCATAGAACTCATCCTGACCGACCTGGTTGCTCAAATGAGGGTTCGGTGACCCCTCCTCAAGGGGGGGGTACTGTTGTGAATGGGTTTGAGATGAGTTCTGAGCAGAGACTTCCTCTGGTGGTTACAAGCGGTGCTGGTCTGTCCAGTGAAGATTGTGAGGACTGGGAATCAGGTGTTACTGACTGGTCTTATATAAGGGAGTCACCTTCCCATCAGGGTTGCCGGTGATCAATTGTTCTGGTCTTAATCCTTGAATCCTGTTTCCCTTGTAGCCTGCTGTGTCGTGTCTGCATCTCCTGCTAACAGATAAGACATTTTCTTCTTTTTGTTTTTGTGCTATATTTTTGCATTTTGTCTTGCACTTCTGTGGGGGCCTTCAGGGTCCCCTCCGGGGGCTTTTGCCCTCTCAGTTTAGTTCAGCCACTGATGTTTGTACTTTTGCTTTTTCCAGTTTTTTAAGTGGCTGCTGTTTTGATTTTTTTTACACCAGAGAACTAATTTAGGTGGAAGAGGTCGTGTGATCTCGGGTGTTTTTGAAATTAGTAGAGTTGGTGCTTTTCAGGGTTTTCTGGGATTGCAGTAAGTACCCTTCCTATCCTTTTCTATTTAGTTAGTTTGGGCCCCAGCGTTTGCTCATACCATTTTCTTTCTGTGTCAGTATTTCATCTTGTCTAACCGCCATTACATGTTTGGGGGCTTTCTATTATCTTTGGGGTTCTGCTCCGGGGCAGATAGCTTTCCTATTTCTATCTTTAGGTGTAGTTAGTTTCTCAGGCTGTGACGAGGCGTCTAGGACCAACGTAGGAACGCTCCACGGCTGCCTCTAGTTGTGGTGGTTAGTCAGGGTACTGCAATCTCATAGATTCCAACTGCTCTGGTGTATTGCCTTTTTTACCTGCACTCCTCAGCTACCAAATCATAACAGCTCCGCTTCATACACCTCGTACACACACGGCTCCGCTTCGTACACCTTGCATACATGCGGCTTCGTACACCCCGTACACATAGCTCTGCTCCGTACACCTTGCATGCACACGGCTCCGCTCCATACACCTCGCACACACACGGCTCCGCTCCGTACACCTCGTACACATGGCTCCACTTCGTATACCTTGCACACACACGGCTCCGCTCCGTACACACTGCTCCGCTCCGTGCACCTTGCACACACACACGGCTCCGCTCCGTACAACTCGTACACACACGGCTCCGCTCCGTACACCTTGCATACACACGGCCCCATACACCTCGTACACACGGCTCCGCTCCGTACACCTCGCACGCACACAGCTCCGCTCCATACACCTCGTACACACGGCTCCGCTTTGTACACCTTGCACACACACGGCTCCGCTCCGTACACCTTGCATACACACGGCTCCGCTCCGTACACACACGGCTCCGCTCCGTACACCTCATAAACACATGGCTCCGCTCCGTACACACGGCTCCGCTCCGTACACCTCGTACACACACGGATCTGCTCCGTACAACTCGTACACACACAGCTCCGCTCCGTACACCTCGTACACACGGCTCCGCTCCATACACCTCGTACACTCATAGCTCCGCTCCGTGCACCTTGTACACGGCTCCGCTCCGTGCACCTTGTACACGGCTCCGCTCCGTATACCTCGTACACACACGGCTCCGCTCCGTACACCTCGTACACACATGCTCCGCTCCGTACACCTCGTACACACATGACTCCGCTCCGTACACCTCGTACACACACGGCTCGCTCCGTACACCTCGTACACACACGGCTCGCTCCGTACACCTCGTACACACACGGCTCCGCTCCGTACACCTTGCATACACGCGGCTTTGTACACTCCGTACACATAGCTCTGCTCCGTACACCTTGCACGCACACGGCTCCGCTCCGTACACCTCGTACACACGGCTCCGCTTCTTATACCTAGCACACACATGGCTCCGCTCCGTACACCCCGTACACACGGCTCCGCTCCGTGCACCTTGCACACACACGGCTCCGCTCCGTATAACTCGTACACACACGGCTCCGCTCCGTACACCTCGTACACACGGCTCCGCTTTGTACACCTTGCACACACACTGCTCCGCTCCATGCACCCCATAACACTGCTCCGCGCCGTACACCCCGTACACACACGGCTCCGCTCCGTACACCCCGTACACACACGGCTCCGCTCCGTACACCTCGTACACACATGGCTCCGTTCCGTACACCTCGTACACACACGGATCCGCTCCGTACACCTCGTACACATGCGGCTCCACTCCGTACACCAGGGCCGGCTCCAGGTTTTTATGGGCCCCGGGCGAAAGAGTCTCAGTGGGCCCCTTTAACACAGACCACGATTCATGATGCACAGATACTGCAGAGAAATATGGGTATAGTACAATGCCAAACACTTCACTTCTTCCATTACATGAGTGATATCTATTGTAAATTGTACAATAGCTCAAAAACCGCCAAATCCTCACAGCGCACAGTACAGACTGAAGAGACCCTTGTGGCGTATAGCGGTGCTTCCCCGCCTCCCACCAATCCCATAATAACAAAACAACAGCAGGCCTGGATGGGTTGAACAGGTCGGTCAAAGTTTATTAAATTATAAGCAGAAAGGGGCATATACAATCCGCAACCGCCTCTCTGCCGAGGACCCCCGGCGCTGCCGGTGGGCGTAATTTACAAGGGGGGAGGGGCAAATACAATCCGCAACGGACTCTCTGCCGAGGACCCCCGGCGACGCCGGTGTGCGGGCATGCAGATGAGAGGTTACGAACCGTTGCCTCCCCCCATACTACCGCTGTGACAATGCATATGACAGCAACTTTGTAAGTATTGACAAGGTATAACAAACTGTACATATATATATATATATATATATATATATATATATATATATATATATATATATATAAACACAACTAGTCTTTTTTTTTTTTTTTTCATTCTGTACAATCGCTGCACAGCAAAAACTTCTAATATAAAAGGGGAGGGAGGGTGGGACAAAAACTTCCACTGGTCAGACGAGGGAGAAAGAGGAAGAATCCGGCCCATACCCGAGCATTTAACCCCTGAGGGTGCGGCCGGACTCCACTTCCTCCTTCTCCCCGTTGGTCAGTGGAGTCCGTTATATGGCTTTACCTGGGGAGGGGGAGTGACGGGAGGAGGGAAGCACAGCCCACAGTTCCTTCTAGCTAAAGAGTCTATATGGGCTCTTCAGTCAGAAGCTCGATCCCTATTCGGTGCCGTGCTTACCAGACTGAAGAGACCCTTGTGGCGTATAGCGGTGCTTCCCCGCCTCCCACCAATCCCATAATAACAAAACAACAGCAGACCTGGATGGGTTGAACAGGTCGGTCACAGTTTATTAAATTATAAGCAGAGAGGGGCAAATACAATCCGCAACCGCCTCTCTGCCGAGGACCCCCGGCGCTGCCGGTGGGCGTAATTTACAAGGGGGGAGGGGCAAATACAATCCGCAACGGACTCTCTGCCGAGGACCCCCAGCGACGCCGGTGGGCGGGCATGCAGATGAGAGGTTACGAACCGTTGCCCCCCCCCCCCATACTACCGCCACGATTATGGGCACCACATAATCTCCCCTCATCACCCATATAATACCCCATGCAGGATGTCACCCCTCCATCCCCCATATAATGCTCAATACAGAATACTGGACCCAATATAATGCTCCATACAGGATACTAGTCCCCATAAAAAGCTCTATACAAAATATTATTATTATTATTATTATACATTTATATAGCGCCATTTATTCTATGGCGCTTTACATATGAAAAGGGAAAAATATAGACAGGTACAATAAACATGTGCTGGACAAGGGACACACAAGTACAGAAGGAGAGAGGACCCTGCCCGCGAGGGCTCACAGTCTGCAGGGATGGGTGAGGATACACTAGGAAAGGGTAGAGCTGGTCGTACGATGGTTCAGTACACTGAGGATCGTTGCAGGTTGTAGGCTTGTCGGAACAGGTGGGTCTTCAGGTTTTTCTTGAAGGTCTCCGTTGTTGGTGAAAGTCTGATGTTTTGTGGCAGGGAGTTCCAGAGTATGGGGGAAGCCCGGGAGAAGTCTTGTATGCGGTTGTGGGAAAGAAGAGATGAGGGGGGAGTCGAGAAGGAGATCTTGAGAGGATCGAAGGTTGCGTGTAGGTAGGTAGCGGGAGACCATGTCACAGATGTATGGAGGAGAAAGGTTGTGGATGGCTTTGTATGTCATGGTTAAGGTTTTGAACTGGAGCCTCTGGGCAATACGGAGCCAGTGAAGGGCCTGACATAGGGGGGAGGCTGGGGAATAGCGGGGAGACAGGTGGATTAGTCGTGCAGCAGAGTGTAGGATGGACTGGAGTGGTGCCAGAGTGCTAGAGGGGAGGCCAGACAGTAGGAGGTTGCAGTAGTCGAGGCGGGAGATGATAATGGCGTGCACTAGTGTTTTTGTGGTTTCATGGTTGAGGAATAAGCGGATCCGGGAAATATTTTTGAGTTTGAGGTGGCAGGAGGTGGCGAGGGCTTGGATATGTGGTTTCAAAGAGAGGGCAGAGTCGATGATCACTCCAAGGCACCGAGCATGTGGGACTGGGGAAAGCGAGCAGCCATTGACATTGATGGATAGGTCTGGTGGAGGGGTAGAGTGAGGTGGGGGAAAGATGATGAATTCTGTTTTGTCCATGTTCAGTTTGAGAAAGCGAGCAGAAAAGAAGGCTGAGATAGCAGACAGACACTGTGGGATTTTGGTCAGTAGGGAGGTGACGTCAGGTCCAGATAGGTAGATCTGCGTGTCATCGGCGTAGAGGTGATACTGCAAGCCGTGGGATTCTATGAGCTGTCCCAGGCCGAAGGTGTAGATGGAGAAGAGTAGGGGTCCTAGGACTGAGCCTTGAGGAACACCGACAGACAGGGGGCGAGGTGAGGAGGTGGTGTGTGAGAGGGAAACACTAAATGTTCGGTCTGTTAGGTATGATGAGATCCAGGATAGGGCCAGGTCTGTGATGCCAAGAGATGAGAGAATCTGTAGCAGGAGGGAATGGTCCACAGTGTCGAAGGCAGAAGACAGGTCCAGGAGAAGGAGGACAGAGTAGTGTCGCTTGCTCTTGGCGGTTAGCAGGTCGTTAGTGACTTTAGTTAGGGCAGTTTCAGTTGAGTGATGCGGTCGAAAGCCGGATTGTAACCGGTCAAAGAGGGAACAGGAGGAAAGGTGGGAGGACAGTTCAAGATATACATGCTGTTCCAGTAGTTTTGAGGCGTAGGGGAGAAGAGATATCGGGCGATAGCTAGACGCAGTGTAAGGTTCTATGTATATATTCCTGAAACTCAGTTTGTTCGTCAGCCATTTTACTTTCTGTCTTGCTGCAGCTATCTTGCCCTCAGTCAAAATGGAGTTTCCAGCTTGCATGTTCCCGCCCTGATTCTCTCCTTTGCTTCTTAAGCAGCCACAGCTGAGCAATCAGTGCTTCAGAATCTAGCCTGCAGTGAACCTGTGACTTGACTCCTGTAAGCCTTGGACCTTGTACTCCAGCTATTCCTACTGAGGAACTCTGAAGCACTTGTGGACTCTGAACCCTGCTCTTTGAAAGACCCACGTTTGCATGGACTTACGGTAACAGAGAAGAAGATCCTGAATCTGTATTGGAGAGTGATTGCTGAGCTTGGATTACTCTGGCCTGCTGTGTCTCCTGTTTCTGTGTCTGCAAACTGTGTGACTATTTCTGCCAACTTGTATGAAGTAATACAGGACTTTTCTATATCAAACCTGTGACTCCTGTGTTTTCATCGCACCCAAGCACAAGACGCTATATGAACTGTACTACATACATTACAAGATTCTGAAGCCAAAACGTTAGTGTCTGCTGGGTCTGGAAGGCTGTGTCTGCTGTACTGTGGATATCAGACGTCCGGTTGTACTTTCTGTGATGACAGTGGTTGTGACTTCTCACAACCATTCCAGGTGAGCAATTCCCTTAAGTTTTTTCTTTTTGCAGTGTTACCACAGGTAAACACTATTGTTTTTTTTTTTTTCTCCTTTCTTTTCTCTTTTTTGTCTGCTGTAACTCTGGATATCAGATGTCTGATTGAAACTTTCTGTGATGATAGTGGTTGTGACTTCTCACAACCATTCCAGGTGAGCAGTTCCCTTAATTTTTTTTTCTCTCTGCAGTGTTGCCACAGGTGAACACTATTTTTTTTTTTTCTCCTCTTCTTCCAGTAATCCTGTCTTAAAAGATCTGGAAAATGGAGGCCCGCATAAAGGAACTTTGCGGAGTGACTGATAATATCCTTGCAGATTTGCAGAATATAAAGACCCGTTTTACAAATCTACAGGACCTCAATAATCACAATTTGCAAGTGGTTGGACAGACTACCCAGGATTTGCGAGCCAGGATTGAGATTCTAGAGGGGCGAGTCCAGGCTCCTGCCGTAGCCCCGAGTGCTGGGATTCCCAAGTTGCCCCCTTTTCGTTTTGGCGGTGAACGTGAGAAATTCAGGGGATATATTAATCAATGCAATCTTCTTTTTTCTGCACATGCTTCACAATTTCCCACTGAACGATCTAAGGTGCTTACTATAATTATGTTGCTTACCAACAAGGCTTTAATGTGGGCAAACCCTCTGATTGAGACTGAGGATGATTGTTTGAATCACCTTGATGATTTTATTTCAGCCATGGGGCAGGTGTTTGATGACCCCAATCGAGGTGCAACAGCTGAAGCAGCCATGTTAGCTTTGCGCCAAGGTAAGCACTCGGTAGCTGAATATGCCTTGGATTTCAGGAGATGGGCCCTTGATACCACCTGGGACAGTTCCGCCAAAAAATCTATTTTTCGAAAGGGGTTATCTCCACTGATTAAGGATGAACTTGCTCGTGCCGACCCTCCCACTGCGTTAGGTGACTTTATTAACTACTGCATCCGTATTGATACTCGTCTGACTGAACGCAGGCAAGAGAGATGGTTCGAAAGCAATCGTACTAACCTTTTCCTACCTTCCTCTCCAGCTAAGGAACCTTTGAGTAGGATTACACGGGAACCTGAACCTGAACCCATGCAGGTAGACTCTTTACAACGACGGGTTAGTGATGCACGCAAGGAACATCGTTTTAAGGAGAATCTATGTTTCTATTGTGGTAAGTCAGGGCACTTCATTATAAACTGCCCCAGCCGTTCTCGTAAGACTACTGCAGCACTCATTCATTGTGAGTGTTGCGAGAGGGGATCTGTCAGGTCCGAGCCTCAGGCTCCAGAGAGATCTGCAGCAACAGATCTTGATTTCTCGGACTTAAACTCCGTTACCTCTGAGGACGTTGACTGTGTAAACGCTGCCATTTTTCAAGTTTCCTCAGCGGTGTCCCAGCTGAGTTGTAAGAAAAACAATTCTCATTGCTTTCTTTCCATCAAACTCTGGGTTGACTCAGCTTGGGTGTCTAGCTCTGCTATGATCGACTCAGGGGCAAGTGGAAATTTTATGGATGTCTCCTTTGCTCTGAAACAGGGAATACGTTCAGTGAAGAAGGCTACTCCAGTACAGATGGAAACTGTGGATGGCTCCCTGCTGACCTCTGGACCAGTGGATCAGGAAACAGAGCCTTTGAGGGTTCTTATGGGTAAAGATCATCAAGAGAAACTGTCCTTTATGCTTATCTCTTCTCCCCACTTTCCCATTATTCTAGGGCTACCATGGCTGCAGGCTCAGAATCCTACCATTAACTGGGAGACCAAGGAATTACACTTTCCAGAGAAACAGATGAGTCCAAAAGTTTCAGCTTGCTCTGTTCCTAAAGGAATCATGTCAGTCCCTGAACTACCAGCTGTATACCAGGACTATGTGGATTTATGTGACAAGAAGAACGCTGACCAGCTTCCTCCTCACCGTCCATATGATTGTCCAATTGAATTATTGCCTGGAGCAGAGATACCTTTTGGTAAGATCTACCCCCTGGCGGGGCCCGAGCTAAAGGCTTTAAAGGATTACATAGATGAAAATCTAGCCAAGGGCTTCATACGCCCCTCTTCATCTCCTGCAGGTGCACCCATCTTCTTTGTAAAGAAGAAAGATGGATCTCTGAGACCATGCGTAGACTATAGGGAACTCAATAAGGTTACTATTAGAAACCGTTATCCATTGCCTTTAATCCCTGAGTTATTGGAGAGAGTGCGACATGCCAAAATTTTTTCTAAACTAGATCTTCGTGGGGCCTATAACTTAGTCCGTATTAGACCTGGGGATGAATGGAAGACTGCATTCAGGTCACGCTATGGACACTTTGAATATCTAGTTATGCCTTTTGGTCTGAGTACCGCCCCAGCCACTTTCCAACACTTGGTGAATGACATCTTCAGGGATCTCCTAGATACTTTCGTGGTAATTTATTTGGATGATATTCTAATTTTTTCTAACTCCACAGAGGAACATCATGGACATGTGAGAATGGTCTTGGAACGTCTAAGACAAAATCATCTTTACATCAAACTTGAAAAGTGTGAATTCCATAGGACCGAAATTCAATTTCTGGGGTATGTACTGTCTACACAAGGAATTAGTATGGATGGAAGCAAAACCCAAGCCATCAAGGATTGGCCAAGTCCTAGAAATGTGAAGGAGGTACAGCGCTTCATCGGGTTTGCCAACTTCTATAGACGTTTCATTAGAAATTTCTCTGAGGTAGTGTCACCTATCACTCAACTTACCCGGAAAGAGTCTAGGTTTTCCTGGACTCCCCAAGCCCAGGAAGCATTTTCCCGTCTAAAAGATAAATTTACCACTGCACCTATCCTAGTACATCCCAACCCCGAGCTTGCCTTCATAATAGAGGTGGATGCTTCAGACTGTGCCGTTGGAGCTATACTCTCTCAGAGAACAGGTGAGAAGAATGTCTTGCATCCCTGTGCCTTCTTTTCCCAGTAGTTGTCTTCGGCTGAGAGGAACTACGATGTGGGCAATAGAGAGTTGTTGGCCATTATTGCCGCCTTCAAAGAATGGAGACACCTTCTTCAGGGAGCTGCACAGCAAATAGTCGTCCTGACAGACCATCGTAACCTTGAGTTTATCAGGTCGGCTAAGTGCCTGACTCCTCGCCAGGCTCGCTGGAATCTTTTCTTAAACCAATTTAATTTTATCATCTCTTATAGACCAGGATCGCGCAATGGAAAGGCTGATGCACTCTCTAGGATTTACTCAGCAGAGACATGTCCAATTACTCCTCCTAAGACTATTCTTCCTGACTCTAGATTCCTAGGAGTAATTCATAATCAAGACCTACTTAAGGACATCAAGGAAGCATACCATGCGGATTCCTTTTTGGCACAACCCCCAAGGGACGTAAGTCTTGTCTTTAAGAATGGTGTGTGGATTCAGGGACAACGTCTGTATATTCCTGAAACAGTCAGATTAAGAGTATTGCAACTCATTCACGATTCCAAGATAGCTGGGCATAGAGGAATTCTAAAGACACAGGAATTTCTTTCTCGTTTCTTTTGGTGGCCCACTTGCAGGAAGGATGTTTTGACTTATGTCACTTCATGTGAGGTCTGTGCAAGATGCAAAACACCTCGCTCCTCACCAACTGGTCTGTTACAGCCTCTTACCACCCCGTCCCGCCCGTGGGGATCCATTTCTATGGACTTCATTGTGGAGTTACCAACCTCTCAGGGGAAGAACACCATTCTAGTGGTGGTTGACCGTCTAACAAAGGCAGCTCATTTTATCCCTTGTGTCGGCTTACCCACTGCAAAACAGACATCAGATTTGATGATTAAAGATGTGTTTCGCTTACATGGAGTACCGGATGAGGTTATTTCGGATCGAGGGGTGCAATTCACTTCTAGGTTTTGGCAAAATTTCTGTGCAGCATTGGACATTAAAGTAAACCTTTCTTCTGCTTTTCATCCCCAGACTAATGGACAGACCGAACGAACCAATCAAACCCTGGAGCAGTATCTCCGCTGCTTTATCTGCCACCTACAGGATGATTGGGTGGATCTACTTCCATTAGCTGAGTTCTCGTATAACAACTCTCAGAGTGCCTCCACTAAACAGTCTCCTTTTTACTCTAATCTAGGTTATCATCCTAACATTCTACCACGATTTCCCATAGAAACGCCTTTACCAGCAGTGGCTGAAAGAATCACGTCTTTACAGAAGAATATGGATCTTCTAAAGGAAAATCTGGAATCGGCTCAAGAAAGGTACAAGAAAGCAGCAGATAAATTTCGTAAACCTGCACCAGCTTTCAAGGTAGGAGACTTGGTCTGGCTGTCAACCAGAAATCTTAAGTTAAGGATTCCATCGTCTAAGTTGGGACATAAGTACATTGGACCCTATAAAATCAGTAAAATTATAAGTGCCGTTGCTTGTCGTCTTCAACTGCCCAGAACTATGAGAATCCACCCTGTCTTTCATGTATCCCTACTAAAGGCTGCGACACCCAATACGTTTCCTGGACGTTCCTCTCCTTGCCCTGACCCAGTGCTAGTCGATGGTCAGGAAGAATTTGTGGTGGAAAGGATTTTAGATTCCAGGTTGTATAGAAATCAGTTACAATATCTGATTAAATGGCAGGGCTAACCCAGTGGAGGACAACTCATGGGAACCGGTCAATAACGTTAATGCTCCTCGCTTGCTCCGTCAGTTTCATCAGAGGTACCCACACAAGCCTGGTCTGAGGTCATCCGGAGGTTGTCCTTAAGGGGGGAGTAATGTAAGGTTCTATGTATATATTCCTGAAACTCAGTTTGTTCGTCAGCCATTTTACTTTCTGTCTTGCTACAGCTATCTTGCCCTCAGTCAAAATGGAGTTTCCAGCTTGCATGTTCCCGCCCTGATTCTCTCCTTTGCTTCTTAAGCAGCCACAGCTGAGCAATCAGTGCTTCAGAATCTAGCCTGCAGTGAACCTGTGACTTGACTCCTGTAAGCCTTGGACCTTGTACTCCAGCTATTCCTACTGAGGAACTCTGAAACACTT
>JARQOD010000191.1:115099-182421 GCA_033576555.1 Oophaga sylvatica | reverse complement strand
GTTATAGGAATGTGAGCGCTGCCGAGCTCGGCTCCCATGATACCCCGAAATACAGCCCCCAAATGACCCTCCAATACACAAGGACCCATCACCGCAGAAATCCATCAAAACACATGAGCCTGGCACTACAGAGACCCTCAAACAAAGGGACCCAGCACTTCAGGGACCCCCGAAACACAAGGGCCCAGCACCCCAGAGATCCCCCAAAAGACAGGGGCTCTTGAAACATTGAGACCTCTTGGTTCTCTGGCACACTGGGCGCTGCGGCTCTTGTGCTCTGCGGCTCTTGCAGACTGAGCCGTGCTCTGTGGCTCTTATACTCTGCGGCTCTTACACACTGGGCTGCGGCTCTTCTGCTCTGCGGCTCTTGCACACTGGGCCATTTTTTGCATCTCTTGTTCTCTGCGGCTCTTGTACACTGAGCCGTGCTTTGCGGCTCTTGGACACTGGGCCGTGCCCTGCGGATCTTGCGCACTAGGCCGTGCCCTGCAGATCTTGCACACTGGGCCGTGCCTTGCGGCTCTTGTGCTCTGCGGCTCTTGCACACTAGGTCGTGCCTTGCGGCGCTTGCATACTGGGCCTTGCTCTGCAGCTCTTGCACACTGTACCATGCTCTGCGGCTCTTGCAAACTGGACCGTTCTCTGCATCTCTTGTTCTCTGTGGCTCTTGCACACTGGGCCGTGCCCTGCGGATCTTGCATACTGGGACGTGCTATGTGGCTCTTGCACACTGAACTGTTCCCTGCAGCTCTTGTGCTCTGCGGCCTTTGCACACTGGACCATGCCCTGTGGCTCTTGCACACTGCGCTCTTTCCTGCGGCTCTTGTGCTCTGCGGCTTTTGCACATTGTGCTGTGCCCTGCAGCTCTTGTGCCGTGACTCTTGCACACTGGGCCATTCCCTGCGGCTCTTGCACACTGCACTGTTCCCTGAGGATCTTGTGCTCTACAGCTCTTGCACACTGGGCCGTGCCCTGCGGCTCTTGTTCTCTGTGGCTCTTGCACACTGGGCCGTGCCATGCGGCTCTTGTTCTTTGTGGCTCTTGCACACTGGGCCGTGCCCTGCGGCTCTTGTGCTTTGTGGCTCTTGCACACTGCGCTTATTCCTGCAGCTCTTGTGCTCTGCGGCTCTTGCACACTGGGCCGTGCCCTGAGGCTCTTGTGCCTGAGGCTCTTGTGCCCTGGGCTCTTGCACACTGGGCCGTGCCCTGCGGCTCTTGTGCTCTGCGGCTCTTGTACCCTGCGGCTCTTGCGCTCTGGGCCGTGCCCTGCGGCTCTTGTGCTCTGTGGCTCTTGCACACTGGGCCGTGCCCTGCGGCTCTTGCGCTCTGCAGCTCTTGCACACTGCGCTCTTTCCTGTGGCTCTTGTGCCCTGCTGCTCGTGTGCTCTGTGGCTCTTGCACACTGGGCCGTGCCCTGCGGCTCTTGCACACTGCGCTCTTTCCTGCGGCTCGTGCTCTGTGGCTCTTGCACATTGGGCCGTGCCCTTCGGCACTTGTGCTATGTGACTCTTGCACACTGAACTGTTCCCTGCAGCTCTTGTGCTCTGCGGCTCTTGCACACTGAGCTGTTCCCTGCAGCTCTTGTGCTGTGACTCTTGCACACTGGGCCGTTCCCTGCGGCTCTTGCACACTGCGCTGTTCCCTGAGGATCTTGTGCTCTGCAGCTCTTGCACACTGGGCCGTGCCCTGCGGCTCTTGTGCTCCATGGCTCTTGCACACTGGGCCGTGCCATGCGGCTCTTGTTCTTTGTGGCTCTTGCACACTGGGCCGTGCCCTGCGGCTCTTGTGCTTTGTGGCTCTTGCACACTGGGCCGGGCCCTGCGGCTCTTGCACACTGGGCCGTGCCATGCGGCTCTTGTGCTTTGTGGCTCTTGCACACTGCGCTCTTTCCTGCGGCTCTTGTGCCCTGCTGCTCATGTGCTCTGTGGCTCTTGCACACTGGGCCGTGCCCTGCGACACTTGTGCTCTGCGGCTCTTGCACACTGGGCCGTGCCCTGCGGATCTTGCATACTGGGACGTGCTATATGGCTCTTGCACACTGAACTGTTCCCTGCAGCTCTTGTGCTCTGCGGCCCTTGCACACTGGAGCATGCCCTGTGGCTCTTGCACACTGCGCTTTCCTGCGGCTCTTGTACTCTGTGGCTCTTGTACACTGGGCCGTGCCCTGTGACTCTTGTGCTCTGCGGCTTTTGCACATTGTGCCGTGCCCTGCAGCTCGTGCTCTGCGGCTCTTGCACACTGAGCTGTTCCCTGCAGCTCTTGTGCTGTGACTCTTGCACACTGGGCCGTTCCCTGCGGCTCTTGCACACTGCGCTGTTCCCTGAGGATCTTGTGCTCTGCAGCTCTTGCACACTGGGCCGTGCCCTGCGGCTCTTGTGCTCTGTGGCTCTTGCACACTGGGCCGTGCCATGCGGCTCTTGTGCTCTGCGGCTCTTGCACACTGGGCCGTGCCCTGCTGCTCTTGCACACTGGGCCGTGCCATGTGGCTCTTGCACACTGCGCTTATAATCCTGCAGCTCTTGTGCTCTGCGGCTCTTGCACACTGGGCCGTGCCCTGCGGCTCTTGCACACTGGGCCGTGCCCTGCGGCTCTTGTGCTCTTGCACACTGGGCCGTGCCATGTGGCACTTGTGCTCTGCGGCTCTTGCACACTGGGCCGTGCCTGCGGCTCTTGTGCTCTTGCACACTGGGCCGTGCCCTGCGGCTCTTGTGCTCTGTGGCTCTTGCACACTGCGCTCTTTCCTGCGGCTCTTGCACACTGGGCCGTGCCCTGCGGCTCTTGTGCTCTGCGGCTCTTGCACACTGCGCTCTTTCCTGCGGCTCTTGTGCTCTGTGGCTCTTGCACACTGGGCCGTGCCCTGCGGCTCTTATGCTCTGCGGCTCTTATGCTCTGCGGCTCTTGCACACTGCGCTCTTTCCTGCGGCTCTTATGCTCTGCGGCTCTTGCACACTGCTCTCTTTCCTGCGGCTCTTATGCTCTGCGGCTCTTGCACACTGCGCTCTTTCCTGCGGCTCTTGTGCTCTGTGGCTCTTGCACACTGGGCCGTGCCCTGCGGCTCTTGTGCTCTGTGGCTCTTGCACACTGCGCTCTTTCCTGCGGCTCTTATGCTCTGCGGCTCTTATGCTCTGCGGCTCTTGCACACTGCGCTCTTTCCTGCGGCTCTTGTGCTCTGTGGCTCTTGCACACTGGGCCGTGCCCTGCGGCTCTTATGCTCTGCGGCTCTTGCACACTGCGCTCTTTCCTGCGGCTCTTATGCTCTGCGGCTCTTGCACACTGCTCTCTTTCCTGCGGCTCTTATGCTCTGCGGCTCTTGCACACTGCGCTCTTTCCTGTGGCTCTTGTGCTCTGTGGCTCTTGCACACTGCGCTCTTTCCTGCGGCTCTTGTGCTCTGTGGCTCTTGCACACTGCGCTCTTTCCTGCGGCTCTTGTGCTCTGTGGCTCTTGCACACTGCGCTCTTTCCTGTGGCTCTTGTGCTCTGTGGCTCTTGCACACTGCGCTCTTTCCTGCGGCTCTTGTGCTCTGTGGCTCTTGCACACTGGGCCGTGCCCTGCGGCTCTTGTGCTTTGTGGCTCTTGCACACTGCGCTCTTTCCTGCGGCTCTTATGCTCTGCGGCTCTTGCACACTGCGCTCTTTCCTGCGGCTCTTATGCTCTGCGGCTCTTGCACACTGCTCTCTTTCCTGCGGCTCTTATGCTCTGCGGCTCTTGCACACTGCGCTCTTTCCTGCGGCTCTTGTGCTCTGTGGCTCTTGCACACTGGGCCGTGCCCTGCGGCTCTTGTGCTTTGTGGCTCTTGCACACTGCGCTCTTTCCTGCGGCTCTTGTGCTCTGTGGCTCTTGCACACTGGGCCGTGCCCTGCGGCTCTTGTGCTTTGTGGCTCTTGCACACTGCGCTCTTTCCTGCGGCTCTTGTGCTCTGTGGCTCTTGCACACTGGGCCGTGCCCTGCGGCTCTTGTGCTTTGTGGCTCTTGCACACTGGGCCGTGCCCTGCGGCTCTTGTGCTCTGTGGCTCTTGCACACTGGGCCGTGCCCTGCGGCTCTTGTGCTCTGCGGCTCTTGCACACTGCGCTCTTTCCTGCGGCTCTTGTGCTCTGTGGCTCTTGCACACTGGGCCGTGCCCTGCGGCTCTTGTGCTTTGTGGCTCTTGCACACTGCGCTCTTTCCTGCGGCTCTTGTGCTCTGTGGCTCTTGCACACTGGGCCGTGCCCTGCGGCTCTTGTGCTTTGTGGCTCTTGCACACTGCGCTCTTTCCTGCGGCTCTTGTGCTCTGTGGCTCTTGCACACTGCGCTCTTTCCTGCGGCTCTTGTGCTCTGCAGCTCTTGCAGTGGCTCTGGCTTTGGGCCTGGGGTTTACACTGGCTGTTTAGGGAGGCCGGGCATCCTGTGGGGAGTGTCAGTGGGGCACACCTTGAGTGGGTCAGTGCCACACCTCGGAAAGGGGAGGGTGCTGAGTGGGCAGGGCAGGAACCAGACAGGGCAGGCTTGGAATTGCTTAGCCTGCGGCCAATCTGGGGTAGAGAGAGAAGGGGAAGGAGGGAGGTGAAGGCTGAGAGTCAGAGCAGAGCGGAGACCAGAGAGCAGAGCCAGCCCCGGCAGCAGCAGAGTGTCAGCTCCATGGACCAGCACATGTACCGCACCAATGCCGCCCTGCCATCCAATCAGGACAGCGCCTTCCGCCAGAGAACCAGCTCTGAGGATAACCTATACCTGGCAGTGCTGAGGGCCACAGAGGGCAAGAAAGGTACCAGCTACTGAGGCCACTGTGGGAGGGCAGGGGGCCACAGCTGCATAAGTATTAGGAACTTATGTGTTAAACCCTGAGGGTATCAGTGCTCACCTGCAGGGTGGCATCACTGTGGAGGTCCGGCTCAGTGGGCATGGGGGATTATAGGGTCTGGAAAACCACTTTGATTTACAGTTTTTTTTTTTTTTTTTATCCTGGGTGTTTCCTTAAGGCCTCAGGGTACGGCGTCCTACTGCCTGTTATATGGGTTCTGCGCCTGTGTGCATCATCCTACTACCTGTTATTGGGGTACTGTACCCGTGTACGGCGTCCTACTGCCTGTTATATGGGTACTGCGCCTGTGTGCATCATCCTACTACCTGTTATTGGGAGACTGTACCCGTGTACGGCGTCCTACTGCCTGTTACATGGGTACTGCGCCTGTGTGCATCATCCTACTACCTGTTATTGGGGTACTGTACCCGTGTACGGCGTCCTACTGCCTGTTATATGGGTACTGTGCCTGTGTGCATCATTTTACTACCTGTTATTGGGGTACTGTACCCGTGTACGGCGTCCTACTGCCTGTTATATGGGTACTGTGCCTGTGTGCATCCTACTACCTGTTATTGGGGTACTGTACCCGTGTACGGCGTCCTACTGCCTGTTATATGGGTACTGTGCCTGTGTGCATCCTACTACCTGTTATTGGGGTGCTGTACCCGTGTACGGCGTCCTACTGCCTGTTACATGGGTACTGCGCCTGTGTGCATCATCCTACTACCTGTTATTGGGGTACTGTACCCGTGTACGGCGTCCTACTGCCTGTTATATGGGTACTGTGCCTGTGTGCATCCTACTACCTGTTATTGGGGTACTGTACCCGTGTACGGCGTCCTACTACCTGTTATATGGGTACTGTGCCTGTGTGCATCCTACTACCTGTTATTGGGGTGCTGTACCCGTGTACGGCGTCCTACTGCCTGTTACATGGGTACTGCGCCTGTGTGCATCATCCTACTACCTGTTATTGGGGTACTGTACCCGTGTACGGCGTCCTACTGCCTGTTATATGGGTACTGCGCCTGTTTGCATCATCCTACTACCTGTTATTGTAGTAGAATGATGCACACAGGCACAGTACCCCATGTTATTGGGGTACTGTACCCGTGTACGGCGTCCTACTGCCTGTTATATGGGTACTGTGCCTTTGTGCATCATCCTACTACCTGTTATTGGGGTGCTGTACCCGTGTACGGCGTCCTACTGCCTGTTATTGGGGTTCTGTATCCGTGTACGGCGTCCTTCTGCCTGTTATTGGGGTGCTGTACCCGTGTACGGCGTCCTACTTCCTGTTATATGGGTACTGTACCCGTGTACAGCGTCCTACTGCCTGTTATATGGGTACTGTGCCTGTGTGCATCATCCTACTACCTGTTATTGGGGTACTGTACCCGTGTACGGCGTCCTACTGCCTGTTATTGGGGTACTGTACCCGTGTACGGCGTCCTACTGCCTGTTATATGGGTACTGTGCCTGTGTGCATCATCCTACTACCTGTTATTGGGGTACTGTACCAGTGTACGGCGTCCTACTGCCTGTTATTGGGGTACTGTGCCTGTGTGCATCATCCTATACCTGTTATTGGGGTACTGTACCTGTGTACGGCGTCCTACTGCCTGTTATATGGGTACTGTGCCTGTGTGCATCATCCTACTACCTGTTATTGGGGTGCTGTACCCGTGTACGGCGTCCTACTGCCTGTTATATGGGTACTGTGCCTGTGTGCATCATCCTACTACCTGTTATTGGGGTGCTGTACCCGTGTACGGCGTCCTACTGCCTGTTATATGGGTACTGTACCCGTGTACAGCGTCCTACTGCCTGTTATATGGGTACTGTGCCTGTGTACGGCATCCTACTGCCTGTTATATGGGTACTGCGCCTGTGTGCATCATCCTACTACCTGTTATTGGGGTGCTGTACCCGTGTACGGTGTCCTACTGCCTGTTATATGGGTACTGTGCCTGTGTGCATCATCCTACTACCTGTTATTGGGGTACTGTACCCGTGTACGGCGTCCTACTGCCTGTTATTGGGGTACTGTCCCGTGTACGCATCCTACTACCTGTTATTGGGGTACTGTACCCGTGTACTGCGTCCTACTGCCTGTTATATGGGTACTGTGCCTGTGCAGTCATCCTACTACCTGTTATTGGGGTACTGTCCCGTGTACGCATCCTACTGCCTGTTATTGGGGTACTGTGCCTGTGTACATCATCCACTACCTGTTATTGGGGTCTGTACCGTGTACAGCGTCACTACTGCCTGTTATGGGGTCTGTGCCGTGTACATTCATCCTCTCCTGTTATTGGGGTGCTGTCCCGTGTACGCATCCTACTCCTGTTATTGGGGTCTGCCCTGTTACATCATCCTACTCCTGTTATTGGGGTCTGTGCCCGTGTACATCATCCTACTGCCTGTTATTGGGGTACTGTGCCCGTGTACATTTATCCTGCTCCCTGTTATTGGGGTGCTGTGCTCGTGTACATTCATCCTGCTCCCTGTTATTGGGGTGCTGTGCTCGTGTACATTCATCCTGCTCCCTGTTATTGGGGTGCTGTGCTTGTGTACATTCATCCTGCTCCCTGTTATTGGGGTGCTGTGCTCGTGTACATTTATCCTGCTCCCTGTTATTGGGGTGCTGTGCTCGTGTACATTCATCCTGCTCCCTGTTATTGGGGTGCTGTGCTCGTGTACATTCATCCTGCTCCCTGTTATTGGGGTGCTGTGCTCGTGTACATTCATCCTGCTCCCCGTTATTGGGGTGCTGTGCTCGTGTACATTCATCCTGCTCCACGTTATTGGGGTACGGTGCCTGTGTACATTCATCCTGCTCCCCGTTATTGGGGTACGGTGCCCGTGTACATTTATCCTGCTCCCTGTTATTGGGGTGCTGTGCTCGTGTACATTCATCCTGCTCCCTGTTATTGGGGTGCTGTGCTTGTGTACATTCATCCTGCTCCCTGTTATTGGGGTGCTGTGCTCGTGTACATTTATCCTGCTCCCTGTTATTGGGGTGCTGTGCTCGTGTACATTCATCCTGCTCCCTGTTATTGGGGTGCTGTGCTCGTGTACATTCATCCTGCTCCCTGTTATTGGGGTGCTGTGCTCGTGTACATTCATCCTGCTCCCCGTTATTGGGGTGCTGTGCTCGTGTACATTCATCCTGCTCCACGTTATTGGGGTACGGTGCCTGTGTACATTCATCCTGCTCCCCGTTATTGGGGTACGGTGCCCGTGTACACCGTGTTACTACCTGTATTGTGTTGCTCAGTGAAGAGGGAGTTCTGCTCTTATTGTCTCCACCGCTCATTAGAAGCCGTGTGTAACAACCCCCCATCTTCTCTCTTACAGATGAACGAGACCGGGTGCAGAAGAAGACATTTACCAAATGGGTGAACAAGCATCTGATAAAGGTGAGTGCAGCCCCCCGCTGTGTGTACTGAGCCTACACCCTTCTCTACAACTAATGCACCTGCACACTCAGACATACGACCAGTGACCGCCGCCTGAGCCCTCGGACCTATCACCAGTAGCATCTCACTGCGCACTCGAATAAACCACCGGTGACGTCCGCCTGCGAACTCGAATAAACCACCGGTGACGTCCGCCTGCGAACTCGAATATACCACCGGTGACGTCCGCCTGCGCACTCTGATATACCACTGGTGACGTCCGCCTGCACACTCGGACCTACCACTGGTGACGTCCGCCTGCGCACTCGGACCTACCACTGGTGACGTCCACTCTGATATACCACCGGTGACGTCCACCTGCGCACTTTGATATACCACCGGTGACGTCCGCCTGGTCACTCGGACCTGCCACCAATACATGCCATTAAGGTGTGTTCCTTGTATATGAGTATGCCACCTCTGATCTTGGGGTACTCTACACGCTCGATGGGTGTGCCCTCATTTTAGTCTTTGGATTCCTGGGACTTGTGGTTCCCATTATTTCAGGATGAGTGATCCTATGAGCTTTGATTGTTGCAGTACGGAAGTCTTGTGGTCGCCTCTTCCTGTCGCTGCTGGGGTCCCTGTGAGCAGTTCTTGAGTCAGCGCCCTTTGTTGCGATGTCTATTTTTACTGTTACTGTGGAAACCGCCACAAGCAGGACCATAGCTACGATGTAAGGAATGGGGACCTGGCTCTTGGATCGTCAGCTCTGCAGCTCAGGGAGATGACCGGAGCACGTGCTGTTAGGGAAAGCGTAAGCGCTCTCTGCATTTATTATATTATTGCCCTCTCCCCGCGCTCTCTGCCATCTCTCTCTGTGCAGGTTGTCTCCACGTTCTCTCTGCCATCTCTCTCTGTGCGGGTTGTGTCCGCGCTCTCTGTGCGGGTTGTGTCCGCGCTCTCTGTGCGGGTTGTGTCCACGCTCTCTGTGCGGGTTGTGTCCGCGCTCTCTGTGCGGGTTGTGTCCGCGCTCTCTGTGCGGGTTGTGTCCGCGCTCTCTGTGCGGGTTGTGTCCGCGCTCTCTGTGCGGGTTGTCGCCGCGCTCTCTGTGCGGGTTGTCGCCGCGCTCTCTGTGCGGGTTGTCGCCGCGCTCCCTGTGCGGGTTGTCTCTGTGCCATCTCTGTGCGGGTTGTCTCTGCGCTCTCTGTGCCATCTCTCTCTGTGCGGGTTGTCTCTGCGCTCTTTGTGCCATCTCTCTCTGTGCGGGTTGTCTCTGCGCTCTCTGTGCCATCTCTCTCTGTGCGGGTTGTCTCTGCGCTCTTTTTCACTAGTGACCTGCTCGCTCCACCGCCGTTTCTCGCCCCCCCTCCCCGCTGTCTGTGAGCTCCTCGCCTTTCACTAGTGACCTGCTCGCTACGCCATCTCTCGCCCCCCTCTCCCCGCTGTCTGTCAGCTCCTCGCCTTTCACTAGTGACCTGCTCGTTCTGCCGCCGTTTCTCGCCCCCCCTGCTGTCTGTCAGCTCCCCGCCTTTCACCAGTGACCTGCTCGCTCCTCCGCCGTCTCTTGCCCCCCTCCCCACTGTCTGTCAGCTCCTGGGCTTTCACTAGTGACCTGCTCGCTCCACCGCCGTCTCTCGCCCCCCCTCCCCACTGTCTGTCAGCTCCTCGGCTTTCACTAGTGACCTGCTCGCTCTGCCGCCATCTCTCGCCCCCCCTGCTGTCTGCCAGCTCCCCGCCTTTCACCAGTGACCTGCTCGCTCCTCCGCCGTCTCTCGCCCCCGCTGTCAGCTCCTCGCCTTTCACTAGTGACCTGCTCGCTCCACCGCCGTCTCTCGCCCCCCCTCCCCGCTGTCTGTGAGCTCCTCGCCTTTCACTAGTGACCTGCTCGCTCCGCCGCCGTCTCTCGCCCCCGCTGTCTGTCAACTCCCCGCCTTTCACTAGTGACCTGCTCGCTCCTCCACCGTCTCTCACCCCCGCTGTCTGTCAGCTCCCCGCCTTTCACTAGTGACTTGCTCGCTCCGCCGCCGTCTCTCGCCCCCCGCTGTCTGTCAGCTCCCCGCCTTTCACAAGTGACCTGCTAGCTCCGCCGCCGTCTCTCGCCACCCGCTGTCTGTCAGCTCCCCGCCTTTCACTGTCTCGGCTCTCTGCCTAGAAATGCTGTGAGAAATCCCCGGCTGCTCCTGGCCTCCTGTTTGGATCTCTGCCCCAGAACTTCCCTAAACATGTTGTTATCAGAGGAGGAAGCCGACCTGGAATATCTTGGACCTCCTTCAATCTGGCAGCACTCCCCATGATTAGGCAGCCCTGCGCTGGAGACAGGTGGCAGGTTTTCTGAACTATTGGACCTCCGGATTCTGAATTAATGGAATGTACTCGTAGGCTATGTGTGCACGTTGCGGATTTGCTTGCAGAAATTTCTGCCTGGTTTCTGCATCTCTTGGCAGAAAACGCAGTGGAAATGTGTCTCGTTTTTTGTGCGGATTTTATGCGGATTTGTATGTGGAATTGTTTGCGTATTTGTTTGCTAAATAAGTGCTCTCTTTCTCTCGTGCTTTCTCTCTTCCTCACAAGTGCTCGCTTTCTCTCGTGCTTTCTCTCTTCCTCACAAGTGCTCGCTTTCTCTCTTGTGCTTTCTCTCCTCACACGTGCTCGCTTTCCCTCTCGTGCTTGCTCACTTTCTCTCTTCCTCACACTTGCTCGCCTTCCCTCTCGTGTGCTTTCTCACTTCTTTGCTTTCTCTCTCGTGCGCTTTCTCTATTCCTCATGCGCTCTTGTTTTCTCATGCGCTTTTTATCTTCCTCACACTTGCTCGCTTTCCCTCTCTTGCTTTCACTCTTCCTCACACGTGCTCGCTTTCCCTCTCGTGCTTTCTCGCTTTCTCTCTTCCTCACACTTGCTCGCTTTCCCTCTCCTGCTTTCTCACCTTCTCTCTTCCTCACACTTGCTCGCTTTCCCTCTCGTGCTTTCTCACCTTCTCTCTTCCTCACACGTGCTCGCTTTCCCTCTCGTGCTTTCTCTCTTCCTCACACGTGCTCGCTTTCTCTCTCGTGCTTTCTCTCTTCCTCACACGTGCTCGCTTTCCCTCTCGTGCTTTCTCGCTATCTATTTCCTCACACTTGCTCGCTTTCCCTCTCGTGCTTTCTCGCCCTTTTCTCTTCCTCACACGTGCTCGCTTTCTCTCTCGTGCTTTCTCGCTTTCTCTCTTCCTCAGATGTGCTCGCTTTCGCTCTCGTGCTTTCTCTCTTCCTCACACGTGCTCGCTTTCTCTCGTGCTTTCTCCCTTCCTCACACGTGCTCGCTTTCTCTCGTGCTTTCTCTCTTCCTCACACGTGCTCACTTTCCCTCTCGTGCTTTCTCGCTATCTATTACCTCACACTTGCTCGCTTTCCCTCTCGTGCTTTCTCTCTTCCTCACACTTGCTCGCTTTCCCTCTCTGCGCTTTCTCACTTCCTCGCTTTCCCTCTCGTGCGCTTTCTCTCTTCCTCACGCGCTCTTACTTTTTCTCGTGCACTTTTTATCTTCCTCACACTTGATCGCTTTCCCTCTCTTGCTTTCTTGCTTTCTCTTCCTCACACGTGCTCGCTTTCCCTCTCGTGCTTTCTCTCTTCCTCACACGTGCTCGCTTTCCCTCTCATGCTTTCTCGCTTTCTCTCTTCCTCACACGTGTTCGCTTTCACTCTCGTGCTTTCTCTTCCTCACACTTGCTCGCTTTCCCTCTCGTGCTTTCTCACCTTCTCTCTTTCTCACACGTGCTCGCTTTCTCTCTCGTGCTTTCTCGCTTTCTCTCTTCCTCACATGTGCTCGCTTTCCCTCTCGTGCTTTCTCTCTTCCTCACACGTGCTCGCTTTCTCTCTCGTGCTTTCTCTCTTCCTCACACGTGCTCGCTTTCCCTCTTGTGCTTTCTCGCTATCTATTTTCTCACACTAGCTCGCTTTCCCTCTCGTGCTTTCTCGCTTTCTGTCTTCCTCACACGTGCTCGCTTTCTCTCGTGCTTTCTCGCTTTCTCTCTTCCTCAGACGTGCTCACTTTCCCTCTCGTGCTTTCTCGCTTTCTCTCTTCCTCACACGTGTTCGCTTTCACTCTCGTGCTTTCTCTCTTCCTCACACTTGCTCGCTTTCCCTCTCGTGCTTTCTCACCTTCTCTCTTTCTCACACGTGCTCGCTTTCTCTCTCGTGCTTTCTCGCTTTCTCTCTTCCTCACATGTGCTCGCTTTCCCTCTCGTGCTTTCTCTCTTCCTCACACGTGCTCGCTTTCTCTCTCGTGCTTTCTCTTTCTCTCTTCCTCACACGTGCTCGCTTTCCCTCTTGTGCTTTCTCGCTATCTATTTTCTCACACTAGCTCGCTTTCCCTCTCGTGCTTTCTGCTTTCTGTCTTCCTCACACGTGCTCGCTTTCTCTCGTGCTTTCTCGCTTTCTCTCTTCCTCAGACGTGATCACTTTCCCTCTCGTGCTTTCTCTCTTCCTCACACCTGCTCGCTTTTCCTCTCGTGCTTTCTCGTTTTCTCTCTTCCTCACACGTGCTTGCTTTCCCTCTCGTTTTCTCTCTTTCTCACACATGCTCGCTTTCCCTTTCGTGCGCTTTCTATCTCTCGGTGACTCTTGTTCAGGATCTCGTTGTGTCCTTGCTCTCTTCGCACTGTGACATGTCAGCCATCCCACGCCTCCATTATTCTGGTTCTGGGTGGGTCCTCCTTGCCTCGGGCAATGCTGCTGCTAAGTACTCAGGACGCCACGTCTTTCTTGATACAAGGAGACCATTATTCTACCATGGGCCGTTTTTATAACTTCTTATGGATGTGAGACGCCCTGCTATGAAGGGTTAACTATTGGATGGTGCAAGCTGGAATATGAGGAAGCTGTTCACCAAGTGCCCTTACACCGAGGGTCCACGCCATGGTGACTGCACTGGTAGGTGAATCCCTCCATACTAGTAGATCCTCTCACCGCTCTACTGGTACGTGGGCTCTCCAGTATTAAGTGGACCTCTCCTGACATCTGTCTACACTGTGCAGAATCCTCAGCAGTGTCGACGTCACCAGATCATTACCCGACTCCTCCTGTCTAATATTGAATGCTGTTGGGATAAAGACGATGTAATAAGGGGTGTGGCCTGAGGATGCCCCACACCTTATGAGGATGTACTGAATTATTAGCAATTTGTTCTCAGAAAAATAGCCAATAGAGATTTCCCAACTCTGAGACGTCACAGGCTGTTCCCTGTCTACAGAGGACGCAGCTCACAAAACCAGCTCCACAGAGACACGATGTGAGGAGGCCGAGCCCGACCACCACTGAGCAAGACACAGAAGTGCAAGGTGCTCGTGCTCAGAGACACGGCCGAGGTGAGGAGGCTGAGCCCGACCACCACTGAGAAAGACACAGAAGTGCAAGGTGCTCAGAGAAACGGCCGAGGTGAGGAGGTTGAGCCCGACCACCACTGAGCAAGACACAAAAGTACAAGGTGCTCAGTGATCAGAGACATGGCTGAGGTGAGGAAGCAGAGCCCGACCACCACTGAGCAAGACACAGAAGTGCAAGATGTGCAGTGCTCAGAGACATGGCCGAGGTGAGGAAGTTGAGCCCCACCGCCACTGAGCAAGACACAGAAGTACAAGGTGCTCAGTGATCAGAGACATGGCTAAGGTGAGGAGGCTGGGCCCGACCACCACTGAGCAAGACACAGAAGTACAAGGTGTTCAGTGATCAGAGACATGACTGAGGTGAGGAGGCAGAGCCCGACCACCACTGATCAAGACACAGAAGTACAAGGTGTTCAGTGATCAGAGACATGGCTGAGGTGAGGAGGCTGAGCCCGACCACTGAGCAAGACAGAGAAGAACAAGGTGTTCAGTGCTCAGAGAAACAGCCGAGCTGAGGAGGCTGAGCCCGACCACCACTGAGCAAGACACAGGAGTACAAGGTGCTCAGAGACATGGCTGAGGTGAGGAGGCTGAGCCTGACCACCACTGAGCAAGACACAGAAGTACAAGGTGCTCAGAGACATGGCCGAGGTGAGGAGGCTGAGCCCGACCACCACTGAGCAAGACAGAAATACAAGGTGTTCAGTGCTCAGAGACATGGCCGAGGTGAGGAGGCTGAGCCCGACCACCACTGAGCAAGACAGAAATACAAGGTGTTCAGTGCTCAGAGACATGGCCGAGGTGAGGAGGCTGAGCCCGACCACCACTAAGCAAGACACAGAAGTGCAAGGTGTTCAGTGCTCAGAGACATGGCCGAGGTGAGGAGGCTGAGCCCGACCACCATTGGGCAAGACACAGAAGTGCAAGGTGTTCAGTGCTCAGAGACACGGCCAAGGTGAGGAGGCTGAGCCCGACCACCACTGAGCAAGACACAGAAGTACATGGTGCTCAGAGACACGGCTGAGGTGAGGAAGCCGAGCCTCACCACCACTGAGCAAGACACAGGAGTACAAGGTGTTCAGTGCTCAGAGACACGGCCGAGGTGAGGAGGCTGAGCCCGACCACCACTGAGCAAGACACAGAAGTACAAGGTGCTCAGAGACACGGCCGAGGTGAGGAGGCTGAGCCCGACCACCACTGAGCAAGACACTGAAGTACAAGGTGCTCAGTGATCAGAGACATGGCTAAGGTGAGGAGGCTGGGCCCGACCACCACTGAGCAAGACACAGAAGTACAAGGTGTTCAGTGATCAGAGACATGACCGAGGTGAGGAGCAGAGCCCGACCACCACTGATCAAGACACAGAAGTACAAGGTGTTTCAGTGCTCAGAGACATGGCTGAGGTGAGGAGGCTGAGCCCGACCACTGAGCAAGACAGAGAAGAACAAGGTGTTCAGTGCTCAGAGACACAGCCGAGCTGAGGAGGCTGAGCCCGACCACCACTGAGCAAGACACAGGAGTACAAGGTGCTCAGAGACATGGCCGAGGTGAGGAGGCTGAGCCTGACCACCACTGAGCAAGACACAGAAGTACAAGGTGCTCAGAGACACGGCCGAGGGGAGGAGGCTGAGCCCGACCACCACTGAGCAAGACAGAAATACAAGGTGTTCAGTGCTCAGAGACATGGCCGAGGTGAGGAGGCTGAGCCCGACCACCACTAAGCAAGACACAGAAGTGCAAGGTGTTCAGTGCTCAGAGACATAGCCGAGGTGAGGGGCTGAGCCCGACCACCATTGGGCAAGACTCAGAAGTGCAAGG
This sequence comes from Oophaga sylvatica, assembly GCA_033576555.1. NCBI lineage: Eukaryota > Metazoa > Chordata > Amphibia > Anura > Dendrobatidae > Oophaga > Oophaga sylvatica. The sequence continues at coordinate 167,058 of JARQOD010000191.1, read as the reverse complement.
TGTTCAGTGCTCAGAGACACGGCCAAGGTGAGGAGCTGAGCCCGACCACCACTGAGCAAGACACAGAAGTACATGGTGCTCAGAGACACGGCTGAGGTGAGGAAGCCGAGCCTGACCACCACTGAGCAAGACACAGAGTACAAGTGTTCAGTGCTCAGAGACACGGCCGAGGTGAGGAGGCTGAGCCCGACCACCACTGAGCAAGACACAGAAGTACAAGGTGCTCAGAGACACGGCCGAGGTGAGGAGGCTGAGCCCGACCACCACTGAGCAAGACACTGAAGTGCAAGGTGCTCAGAGACACGGCCGAGGTGAGGAGGCTGAGCCCGACCACCACTGAGCAAGACACAGAAGTACATGGTGCTCAGAGACGCGGCTGAGGTGAGGAAGCCGAGCCTGACCACCACTGAGCAAGACACAGGAGTACAAGGTGTTCAGTGCTCAGAGACACGGCCGAGGTGAGGAGGCTGAGCCCGACCACCACTGAGGAAGACACAGAAGTACAAGGTGCTCAGAGACACGGCCGAGGTGAGGAGGCTGAGCCCGACCACCACTGATCAAGACACAGAAGTACAAGGTGTTCAGAGACACGGCCGAGGTGAGGAGGCTGAGCCCGACCACCACTGAGCAAGACACAGAAGTACAAGGTGCTCAGAGACACGGCCGAGGTGAGAGGCTGAGCCCGACCACCACTGAGCAAGACACTGAAGTGCAAGGTGCTCAGAGACACGGGCCCAAGTGAGGAGGCTGAGCCCGACCACCACTGAGCAAGACCGGAAGTGCAAGGTGTTCAGTGCTCAGAGACACGCCGAGGTGAGGAGGCTGAGACCGACCACCACTGAGCAAGACACAGAAGTACAAGGTGCTCAGAGACACGGCCGAGGTGAGGAAGCCGAGCCCGACCACCACTGAGCAAGACACAGAAGTACAAGGTGTTCAGTGCTCAGAGACACGTCCGAGGTGAGGAGGCTGAGCCCGACCACTGAGCAAGACACAGAAGTGCAAGGTGTTCAGTGCTCAAAGACACGGCCGAGGTGAGGAGGCTGAGCCCGACCACCACTGAGCAAGACACAGAAGTGCAAGGTGTTCAGTGCTCAAGGACACGGCCGAGGTGAGGAGGCTGAGCCCGACCACCACTGAGCAAGACACAGAAGTGCAAGGTGTTCAGTGCTCAGAGACACGGCTGAGGTGAGGAAGCCGAGCCCCACCCCACTGAGCAAGACACAGAATACAAGGTGTCTCAGAGACATGGCCAGAGGTGAGGAGCTGAGCCCGACCACCACTGAGCAAGACACAGAAGTACAAGGTGCTCAGAGACAGGCCGAGGTGAGGAGGCTGAGCCCGACCACCATGACAAGACACAGAAGTGCAAGAGTGCTCAGAGACACGGCCAAAGGGGAGGAGGCTGAGCCCGACCACCACTGAGCAAGACACAGAAGTACAAGTGGTCTCAGAGACACGGCCGAGGTGAGGAGGCTGAGCCCGACCACCACTGAGCAAGACACAGAAGTCAAGGTTTTCTCAGAGACACGGCCGAGGTGAGGAGGCTGAGCCCGACCACCACTGAGCAAGACACGAAGTCAAGGTGCTCAGAGACACGGCCGAGGTGAGGAGGCTGAGCCCGACCACCACTGAGCAAGACACGAAGTACAAGGTGCTCAGAAGACATGGCGAGGTGAGGAGGCTGGCCCGACCACCACTGAGCAAGACACAGAAGTACAAGGTGCTCAGGACAGGACATGCCGAGGTGAGGAGCGAGCCCGACCACCACTGAGCAAGACACAGAAGTACAAGGTGTTCAGTGCTCAGAGACAGGCGAGGTGAGGAGGCTGAGCCCGACCACTGAGCAAGACAAGAAGAACAAGGTGTTCATGCTCAGAGACACAGCCGAGCTGAGGAGGCTGAGCCCGACCACCACTGAGCAAGACACAGGAGTACAAGGTGCTCAGAGACATGGCCGAGGTGAGGAGCTGAGCCTGACCACCACTGAGCAAGACACAGAAGTACAAGGGCTCAGAGACACGGCCGAGGTGAGGAGGCTGAGCCCGACCACCACTGAGCAAGACAGAAATACAAGTGTTCAGTGCTCAGAGACATGGCCGAGTGAGGGGGCTGAGCCCGACCACCACTGAGCAAGACACAGAAGTGCAAGGTGTTCATGCTCAGAGACATAGCCGAGGTGAGGAGGCTGAGCCCGACCACCATGGCAAGACTCAGAAGTCAAGGTTCATGCTCAGAGACACGGCCAAGGGGAGGAGGCTGAGCCCGACCACCACTGAGCAAGACACAGAAGTACATGGTGCTCAGAGACACGCTGAGTGAGGAAGCCGAGCCGACCACCACTGAGCAAGACACAGGATACAAGGTTTCAGTGCTCAGAGACACGGCCGAGTGAGGAGGCTGAGCCCGACCACCACTGAGCAAGACACAGAAGTACAAGGTGCTCAGAGACACGGCCGAGGTGAGGAGGCTGAGCCCGACCACCACTGAGCAAGACACTGAAGTGCAAGGTGCTCAGAGACACGGCCGAGGTGAGGAGCGAGCCCGACCACCACTGAGCAAGACACAAGAAGTACATGGTGCTCAGAGACGCGCTGAGGTGAGGAAGCCGAGCCTGACCACCACTGAGCAAGACACAGAGTACAAGGTGTTCAGTGCTCAAGACCCCGGCCGAGGTGAGGAGGCTGAGCCCGACCACCACTGAGAAGACACAGAAGTACAAGGTGCTCAGAGACACGGCCGAGGTGAGGAGGCTGAGCCCGACCACCACTGATCAAGACACAGAAGTACAAGGTGTTCAGAGACACGGCCGAGGTGAGGAGGCTGACCCGACCACCACTGAGCAAGACACAGAAGTACAAGGTGCTCAGAGACACGGCCGAGGTGAGGAGCTGAGCCCGACCACCACTGAGCAAGACACTGAAGTGCAAGGTGCTCAGAGACACGGCCGAAGTGAGGAGGCTGAGCCCGACCACCACTGAGCAAGACACAAGTACAAGATTTGATCCATGACTGCTGACAACTGGCCTCCATGTGGTCCTGTAGGGCTGCGACAGGCCTCCATATGGTCCTGTAGGGCGGCGACAGGCCTCCATGTGGTCCTGTAGGGCTGCGACTGGCCTCCATGTGGTCCTTCTAGGGCTGCGACAGGCCTCCATGTGGTCCTGTAGGGCTGTGATGGGCCTCCATGTGGTCCAGTAGGGCAGTGACAGGCCTCCATATGGTCCTGTAGGGCGGCGACAGGCCTCCATGTGGTCCTGTAGGGCTGCGACAGGCCTCCATGTGGTCCTGTAGGGCTGCGACTGGCCTCCATGTGGTCCTGTAGGGCTGCGACAGGCCTCCATGTGGTCCTGTGGGGCTGCGACGGGCCTCCATGTGGTCCTGTATGGCGGTGACAGGCCTCCATATGGTCCTGTAGGGCTGCGACAGGCCTCCATGTGGTCCTGTAGGGCGGCGACAGGCCTCCATGTGGTCCTGTAGGCCGGGTAGCAAGGGTCTCTAGAGGAAGAACCACACTTCCAACGGCTCAAAGCAAGGATTTTATTTAGCAAGCCATTAAAAAGACAAACAGGGTTAAATAACTGACGCGTTTCTGGCATCTTCATCATTAAGGACGCCCTTAATCATAGTAATTTTTCCTTCTATTGTTGCTGTGCTGCAAGAGCTGGAGACATGGCACTCACCAGATTTGCCTCCCATGAACTCTAATCTTGCAATCGTGGTAAGCTCCAACCACCCCCTTTTTCTCTAACAATGGCCTCTGATGTCCTGTAGGTCAAGTAACGAGGATCTCTGATGTGCTGTAGGTCGAGTAACAAGGATCTCTGATGTGCTGTAGGTTGGGGAGCGATGGTCTCTGAGAGGCTGTAGGTCGGGGAGCGATGGTCTCTGATGTGCTGTAGGTCACGGAGCGATGGTCTTTGATGTCCTGTAGGTAGGGTGGCAAGCGATGGTCTCTGATGTGCTGTAGGTCGAGAAACGAGGATCTCTGATGTGCTGTAGGTCGAGTACCGAGGATCTCTGATGTGCTGTAGGCCGGGAGCGATGGTCTCTAATGTGCTGTAGCTCGAGAAACGAGGATCTCTGATATGCTGTAGGTAGGGTGGCAAGCGATGGTATCTAATGTGCTGTAGGTCAAGAAACAAAAATCTCTGATGTGCTGTAGGTCAGGGAGCGATGGTTTCTGATGCGCTGTAGGTCGTGAAATGAGAATCTCTAATGTGTTGTAGGTCGAGAAAAGAGTATCTCTAATTTTCTGTAGGTCGGGGAACGATGGTCTCTGAGGGGCTGTAGGACAGAGAACGATGGTCTGATCATAGAATCATAGAATGGTAGAGTTGGAAGGGACCTCCTGGGCCATCTGGTCCAACCCCCTGCTCATTGCAGGATTCACTAAATCATCCCAGACAGATGATGTTCTGTAGGTCGGGGAACGATGGTCTCTGAGGGGCTGTAGGACGGAGAGCGATGGTCTGATCATAGAATCATAGAATGGTAGAGTTGGAAGGGACCTCCTGGGCCATCTGGTCCAACCCCCCTACTCAAAGCAGATTCTCTAAATCATCCCAGACAGATGATGTTCTGTAGGTCGGGGAACAATGGTCTCTGATGTGCTGTAGGTCGAGAAACAAAAATCTCAGATGTGCTGTAGGTCAGGGAGCTATGGTCTCTGAGGGGCTGTAGGACGGAGAGCGATGTAGGTCGGGGAACGATGGTCTCTGAGGGGCTGTAGGACGGGGAGCAATGGTCTTTGATGTGCTGTATGTGATGAAACGGGCACACGGTCCGCCACACGGTAGCCCGGGGTATCACGGCTTGTGATCCCTCCGTGCCGCAAATGTGACGAAAACGCGCACCCACACGACGGCTGCTGCCGTCCGACCCAGTAAACTGCAGGGATTTATAATTATCCCACTTCCACTTAGGAACTTGCAGCTCTCTGGCGCCCCCTTTACCCTCAGGTCAGTCAGGGAACTGTACCTAGGATAATTAGTCGCCAGACGGGTCACTTGGATGTGTGCTGGCTATTGGGCACGCTGCAGTGAGGGAATTATAATTACTCCGGGCCGCGGCCTGGCAATACTCTTATAAAACCCGCTCCGTCACTGCCAGCGCCACCCAATAGATTAACACTTTACACCCCTTCCTTTAAGCTGCCACCAGCTACGATTTTCTTGGAACAATTTATCAAGAGGGTCCGCAGCAACCCCAAAACAGTAGCGTAGTACGTCAGGCACGTGAAAATTCGTTTATAGAGCAGGAGAATCAAACTAATAATTTTATAGGTTTATTCCTTAAAAAACAGGCAGTGCTTATACAATATAAAAAGATGGAACAAACTGAGACAATATCGTTATGTACAAATGCAGTTATAAAATAAAATAGGATTAAAAGTGGAAAAACTCACATGGTTGTTAGATCATATACAGGCAAGGCTGGCTGGGGGAGGAGCCACACGTCATAGTTCATTTGCAGATCTCTTAGTCAGGACATCACCGCATGGACTGCCTGAGGAGCTTCCCTGCAAGCCTTATACATGTCGGCTTCTGACCTCACAAAAGGGGCTGGTTTTCTGGCCACCTCCCCTGGGCTACAAGTTATAGTTTTGAGCTCTGAAAGTCATAAGGACCATAACTCAGCGGGGAACTCTAGAAGAATAATGGCAGACCTATCAATGATCTTACTTTAAAATGACGGTTCAAATGAGCCCAAACTCGGGTGGGCTAGTTCATAGGGCATCCGAGAATTCCATTTCTCGGGTTCTGTTGGAGTTACGGTTCACCAGTACCACGGGAACGATGCCTGTCAGGCGCATGTTTCACAACAGTACTTTCGTGTTTCTAGCGAACGCTCCCACCGTGTGATAACCAAAACAGAATGAAGTCTCCAAAATGGCTGCTATGGTAGGAACAGCACGTGCTGACAATGGGGACCCCTGCGGTGAAGCGGGAAAACTTCCAGCACTGGTAGCTTCAGGTTACACTACTTGTGTGCAGGCTGGGGGGTTGGTGAGAAGCGTGAGCTGCAGAGAGGAGGAGGGAGGGCTTTGCTTTGTGGGCTGTCAGCAGTACAAAAAAAAAAAAGATGAGGACGGCAATTCCAGCACAGCACTCATCACACTGTAGATCGGGGAACAATGGTCTTTGATGTGCTGTAGGACGGAGACCGATGGTCTGATGTTCTGTAGGTCGGGGAACGATGGTCTCTGAGGGGCTGTAGGACGGAGAGCGATGGTCTGATGTGCTGTAGGTCGGGGAACGATGGTCTCTGATGTGCTGTAGGTCGGGGAGCTATGGTCTCTGAGGGGCTGTAGGAAGGGGAGCAATGGTCTTTGATGTGCTGTAGGTCGGGGAGCAATGGTCTTTGATGTGCTGTAGGTCGGAGAGCGATGGTCTTTGATGTTCTGTAGATCAGGGAGCGATGGTCTCTGATGTGCTGTAGGTCGGGGAGCAATGGTCTCTGAGGGGCTGTTGGACGGGGAGCAATGGTCTCTGAGGGGCTGTAGGACGGGGAACAATGGTCTTTGATGTTCTGCAGGTCGGGGAGCAATGGTCTTTGATGTTCTGTAGGTCGGAGAGTGATGGTCTTTGATGTTCTGTAGGTCAGGGAGCGATGGTCTTTGATGTGCTGTAGGTCGGGGAGCAATGGTCTTTGATGTTCTGTAGGTCCGGGAGCAATGGTTTTTGATGATCTGTAGGTCAGAGAGCGATGGTCTTTGATGTGCTGTAGGTCAGGGAGCGATGGTCTTAGATGCTCTGTAGGTCAGAGAGCGATGGTCTCTGATGTTTTGTAGGTCAGGGAGCAATGGTCTCTGATGTTCTGTAGGTCGGAGAGCGATGGTCTTAGATGTTCTGTAGGTCAGAGAGCGATGGTCTCTGATATTCTGTAGGTCAGAGAGCGATGGTCTCTGATGTTCTGTAGGTCAGAGAGCGATGGTCTCTGATGTTCTGTAGGTTGGGGAGCAATGGTCTCTGAGGCGCTGTAGGACGGAGAGCGATGATCTCTGAGGCGCTGTAGGACGGAGAGCGATGGTCTCTGATGTGCTGTTGGTCGGGGACCAATGGTCTCTGAAGGGCTGCAGCTCCTCAGTGGTTGCGGGTTTTCTGTGGGCCCTGGATGGTCTTTACAGGTCTCTGATGTCACCACTGACCTTTGGTTGATTCCTGTGATAACTCTTTGTTTCCTGTTCTTTTCTTCATCCTCTTGTTCGTGTCTCGTCCTGTCCTCGTCCGTCTCGGCCTCCTCTTCTCTGTCCGTCTCGGCCTCCCCTTCTCCTCTCGGCCTCCTCTCCTGTGGACATTGCAGCACTGGAGGACCGAGGTAGGTGCCCGCTTCCCCATCTGCTGGGTCACCGCAGGACTGTGTGCATGGCTTGTTCCATATTAACCACATGTCCAGTTGTTGTTGCGGGTTGGCCTGACATTGTGTTTTTAACCGTCTGGCATTGGTCATGGTGATGGCCGCTGGAGTCTGTCCATGCCGCACTCATCCTCGGCATGGTGTGAGACGGTGGTTGTCATGATGTGCTGTGAGGTCTGTCTGCATGCCGCCATCATTGTCACTGACGCCCCCGACCTGCTGACAGCTGTGTTGTACAATGGCGCTGTCACCTGTGACGCCCGGGGCGCAGCCATACACGGATTGTATAGATTGTACATGCTGCTTCCGCTAATCTCTGCCAGTCATGTCTGTTTACTAAGAAGGTGTCTGCCCGCTTAACCCTGTCCATGCCACAGACCGAAAGCATGAGGCACTAAGGCAGTCTAATACCGCCCTGTGCCAGTCAGGTGGCAGCTCTGTTCTTGGACCACCCATCTGCTGTAGATATAGCCTGATGCCTTGTGTTGAGCAGATGGAGCAGCATTTAGTGCAGCAGTATGGAGGTGGCTTTGCGTACTGACGAGCGTGCATAGCTCTGCTAGTGCCGTTGGCTCACATATTCCATACATTCTGCTGATTTGGTCTCCGGGGACTCCTGGAGACATTGGGCCCTTTATGAGAATTTTCCTACAGGAGAGAGGCCTAGCGCCAGGGAATTCCAGCTCCATGCAAGGTGGGTGTACTCCCTGAGAATCTGGTGCATCTGACGCCCAGGAGCAGGGATCAGAGGTGCGGTGTTTTATCAGGCGTCGTCAGCAAGGATGCTGCTCTGATGGGCAGTGCTGGGTGAGGTGCCGGCCACATTACAGATGAAAGGTTAAACCTTGCTCCACAGCGAGGCAGAGATTGTGCCAAGTCCTCCGCCCTGCTGCTGTTCAGGCCATCCTGCTGCCAACTGCTTCTCCTGTGCTGCAGTGCCGGACCCCTCTCCTCCTCCGCAGGCCTCGCCTCTGCCGCAATTGCCTGGTCACTTCTCCTCCACAGGCCTCTCCTGTGCTGCAGTTGCCCGGTCACTTCTCCGCAGGCCTCTCCTGTGCTGCAGTTGCCCGGTCACTTCTCCGCAGGCCTCTCCTGTGCTGCAGTTGCCCGGTCACTTCTCCGCAGGCCTTGCCTCTGCCACAGTTGCCTGGTCACTTCTCCGCAGGCCTCGCCTCTGCCGCAATTGCCTGGTCACTTCTCCTCCGCAGGCCTCTTCTGTGCTGCAGTTGCCCAGTCACTTCTCCTCCGCAGGCCTCTCCTGTGCTGCAGTTGGCCGGTCACTTTTCCTCCGCAGGGTTCTCCTGTGCTGCAGTTGCCCGGTCACTTCTCCTCCACAGGCCTCTCCTGTGCTGCAGTTGCCCAGTCACTTCTCCGCAGGCGTCTCCTGTGCTGCAGTTGCCCGGTCACTTCTCCTCCGCAGGCCTCTCCTATGCTGCAGTTGCCCGGTCACTTCTCCGCAGGCCTCTCCTGTGCTGCTGTAGCCCGGTCACTTCTCCACAGGCCTCTCCTGTTCTACAGTTGCCCGGTCACTTCTCTGCAGGCCTCTCCTGTACTGCAGTTGCCCGGTCACTTCTCCTCCGCAGGCCTCTCCTGTGCTGCAGTTGGCCGGTCACTTTTCCTCCGCAGGGTTCTCCTGTGCTGCAGTTGCCCGGTCACTTCTCCTCCACAGGCCTCTCCTGTGCTGCAGTTGCCCGGTCACTTCTCCGCAGGTGTCTCCTGTGCTGCAGTTGCCCGGTCACTTCTCCGCAGGCCTCTCCTGTGCTGCTGTAGCCCGGTCACTTCTCCTCCGCAGGCCTTTCCTGTTCTACAGTTGCCCGGTCACTTCTCCGCAGGCCTCTCCTGTGTTACTGTTGCCCGGTCACTTCTCCGCAGGCCTCTCCTGTGCTGCAGTTGCCCGGTCTCTTCTTCTCCGCAGGCCTCTCCCGTGCTGCAGTTGCCCGGTCACTTCTCCTCTGCAGGCCTCTCCTGTTTTGCTGTTGCCCGGTCACTTCTCCTCCGCAGGCCTCTCCTGTGCTGCTGTTGCCCATGCACTTCTTCCGCAGGCCTCTCCTGTGCTGCAGTTGCCCGGTCTCTTCTCCGCAGGCCTCTCCTGTGCTGCAGTTGCCCGGTCTCTTCTCCGCAGGCCTCTCCTGTGCTGCTGTTGCCCGGTCTCTTCTCCGCAGGCCTCTTCTGTGCTTCAGTTGCCCGGTCACTTCTGCTCCTGCTTGTCTCTCCTGTGCTACAGTTGCCAGGTCAATTCTCCGCAGGCCTCTCCTGTGATGTAATTGCCCGGTCACTTCTCCTCCGCAGGCCTCTCCTGTGATGTAATGCCCGTTCACTTCTCCGCAGGCCTCTCCTGTATGTAATTGCCCGTCACTTCTCCACAGGCCTCTCCTGTGCTGCAGTTGCCCGGTCACTTCTCTCCCCGCAGGCCTCTCCTGTGCTGCAGTTGCCCGGTCACTTCTCCGCAGGCCTCTCCGTGCTGCTGTTGCCTTCACTTCTCCCTGCAGGCTCTCCGTGAGCAGTTGCCCGGTCACTTTCCGCAGCTCTCCTGTGCTGCAGTTGCCCGTCACTTGTAGGCCTCTCCTGTGCTGCTGTTGCCCGTTCACTTCTCCCCTGCAGGCCTGCCTCCTGTGCTGCAGTTGCCCGGTCACTTCTCCGCAGGCCTCTCTGTGCTGCAGTTGCCCGGTCACTTCTCCTCCGCAGCCTCTCCTGTGCTGCAGTTGCCCGGTCACTTCTCCTCCGCAGACCTCTCCTGTGCTGCAGTTACCCGGTCACTTCTCCGCAGGCCTCTCCTGTGCTGCGATTTGCACTCGCGTTCCAGCTCTCCTCCGCAGGCCTCTCCTGTCCTGCAGTTGCCCGGTCACTTCTCCTCCGCAGGCCTTTCCTCGCCCACAGTTGCCTGGTCACTTCTCCTCCGCAGGCCTTGCCTCTGCCACAGTTGCCCGGTCACTTCTCCTCCGCATGCCTTGCCTCTGCCACAGTTGCCTGGTCACTTCTCCTCCGCAGGCCTCGCCTCTGCCTCAATTGCCGGTCACTTCTCCTCCGCAGGCCTCTCCTGTGCTGCTGTTGCCCGGTCACTTCTTCCTCCGCAGGCCTCTCCTGTGCTGCTGTTGCCCGGTCACTTCTTCTCCGCAGGCCTCTCCTGTGTGCAGTTGCCCGGTCACTTCTCCTCCGCAGGCCTCTCCTGTGCTGCTGTTGCCCGGTCACTTCTCCTCCGCAGGCCTCTCCTGTGCTGCTGTTGCCCGGTCACTTCTCCGCAGGCCTCTCCTGTGCTGCAGTTGCCCGTCACTTCTCCTCCGCAGGCCTCTCCTGTGCTGCAGTTGCCCGGTCACTTCTCCTCCGCAGGCCTTGCCTCTGCCACAGTTGCCTGGTCACTTCTCCAACGCAGGCCTCTCCTGTGCTGCAGTTTGCCCGGTCACTTCTCCTCCGCAGGCCTCTCCTTGCTGCTGTTGCCCGGTCACTTCTCCGCAGGCCTCTCCTGTGCTGCAGTTGCCCGGTCACTTCTCCGCAGGCCTCTCTTGTGCTGCAGTTGCCCGATCACTTCTCCTCCGCAGGCCTTGCCTCTGCCACAGTTGCCTGGTCACTTCTCCTCCGCAGGCCTTGCCTCTGCCACAGTTGCCTGGTCACTTCTCCTCCGCAGGCCTCCCTCTGCCGCATTGCCTGGTCACTTCTCCGCAGGCCTCTCCTGTGCTGCAGTTGCCCGGTCACTTCTCCGCAGGCCTCTCCTGTGCTGCAGTTGCCCGGTCACTACTCCTCCGCAGGCCTCTCCTGTGCTGCTGTTGCCCTGTCACTTCTCCTCCGCAGGCCTCTCCTGTGCTGCTGTTGCCTGGTCACTTCTCCGCAGGCCTCTCCTATGCTGCAGTTGCCCGGTCTCTTCTCCGCATGCCTCTCCTGTGCTGCTGTTGCCCGTCACTTCTTCTCCGCAGGCCTCTCCTGTGCTGCAGTTGCCCGGTCTCTTCTCCGCAGGCCTCTCCTGTGCTGCAGTTGCCCGTCTCTTCTCCGCAGGCCTCTCCTGTGCTGCAGTTGCCCGGTCTCTTCTCCGCAGGCCTCTCCTGTGCTGCAGTTGCCCGGTCTCTTCTCCGCAGGCCTCTCCTGTGCTGCAGTTGCCCGGTCACTTCTCCTCCGCAGGCCTCTCCTGTGCTACTGTTGCCCGGTCACTTCTCTCCTCCGCAGGCCTCTCCTGTGCTGCTGTTGCCCGGTCACTTCTCCTCCGCAGGCCTCTCCTGTGCTGCAGTTGCCCGGTCACTTCTCCTCCGCAGGCCTCTCCTGTGCTGCAGTTGCCCGGTCACTTCTCCGCAGGCCTTGCCTCTGCCACAGTTGCCTGGTCACTTCTCCTCGCAGGCCTCTCCTGTGCTGCTGTTTGCCCGGTCACTTCTCCACAGGCCTCTCCTGTGCTGCAGTTGCCCGGTCACTTCTCCTCCGCAGGCCTCTCCTGTGCTGCTGTTGCCCGGTCACTTCTCCTCCGCAGGCCTCTCCTGTGCTGCAGTTGCCCGTCACTTCTCCTCCGCAGGCCTCTCCTGTGCTACATTGCCAGGTCACTTCTCCTCCTCAGGCCTTGCCTCTGCCACAGTTGCCTGGTCACTTCTCCTCCGCAGGCCTTGCCTCTGCCACAGTTGCCAGGTCACTTCTCCTCCGCAGGCCTTGCCTCTGCCACAGTTGCCTGGTCACTTCTCCTCCGCAGGCCTTGCCTCTGCCACAGTTGCCTGGTCACTTCTCCTCCGCAGGCCTTGCCTCTGCCACAGTTGCCTGGTCACTTCTCCGCAGGCCTTGCCTCTGCCACAGTTGCCGGTCACTTCTCCGCAGGCCTCGCCTCTGCGCAATTGCCTGGTCACTTCTCTCCGCAGGCCTCTCCTGTGCTGCAGTTGCCCGGTCACTTCTCCGCAGGCCTCTCCTGTGCTGCAGTTGCCCGGTCACTTCTCCGCAGGCCTCTCCTGTGCTGCGTTGCCCGTCACTTCTCCTCCGCAGGCCTCTCCTGTGCTGCTGTTGCCCGGTCACTTCTCCTCGCAGCCTCTCCTGTGCTGCAGTTGCCGGTCACTTCTTCTCCGCAGGCCTCTCCTGTGCTGCAGTTGCCCGGTCACTTCTCCTCCGCAGGCCTCTCCTGTGCTGCGTTGCGGTCCTTCTCAGGCCCCTGTGCTGCATTGCCCGGTCTCTTCTCCGCAGGCCTCTCTGTGCTGCAGTTGGCCGGTCACTTCTCCGCAGACCTCTCCTGTGCGCAGTTGCCTGGTCACTTCTCCGCAGACCTCTCCTGTGCTGCAGTTGCCCGGTCACTTCTCCTCTGCAGGCCTCTCCTGTGCTGCAGTTGCCCGGTCTCTTCTTCGCAGGCCTCTCCTGTGCTGCAGTTGCACGGTCACTTCTCCGCAGCCCTCTCCTGTTCTGCAGATGCCCGGTCACTTCTCCGCAGGCCTCTCCTGTGCTGCAGTTGCCCGGTCACTTCTCCGCAGGCCTCTCCTGTGCTGCAGTTGCCCGGTCACTTCTTCTCCGCAGGCCTCTCCTGTGCTGCAGTTGCCCGGTCTCTTCTCCGCAGGCCTCTCCTGTGCTGCAGTTGCCCGGTCTCTTCTCCGCAGGCCTCTCCTGTGCTGCAGTTGCCCGGTCACTTCTCCTCCGCAGGCCTCTCCTGTGCTGCTGTTGCCCGGTCACTTCTCCTCCGCAGGCCTCTCCTGTGCTGCAGTTGCCCGGTCTCTTCTCCGCAGGCCTCTCCTGTGCTGCAGTTGGCCGGTCACTTCTTCTCCGCAGGCCTCTCCTGTGCTGCAGTTGCCCGGTCACTTCTCCGCAGACCTCTCCTGTGCGCAGTTGCCTGGTCACTTCCTCCGCAGGCCTCTCCTGTGCTGCAGTTGCCCAGTCACTTCTCCGCAGGCCTCTCCTGTGCTGCTGTTGCCCGGTCACTTCTCCTCCGCAGGCCTCTCCTGTGCTGCAGTTGCCCGGTCACTTCTCCTCCGCAGGCCTCTCCTGTGCTACATTTGCCAGGTCACTTCTCCTCCGCAGGCCTTGCCTCTGCCACAGTTGCCTGGTCACTTCTCCTCCGCAGGCCTTGCCTCTGCCACAGTTGCCTGGTCACTTCTCCTCCGCAGGCCTTGCCTCTGCCACAGTTGCCTGGTCACTTCTCCTCCGCAGGCCTTGCCTCTGCCACAGTTGCCTGGTCACTTCTCCGCAGGCCTCCCTCTGCCGCAATTGCCTGGTCACTTCTTCTTCCGCAGGCCTCTCCTGTGCTGCAGTTGCCCGGTCACTTCTCCGCAGGCCTCTCCTGTGCTGCAGTTGCCCGGTCACTTCTCCGCAGGCCTCTCCTGTGCTGCAGTTGCCCGGTCACTTCTCCGCAGGCCTCTCCTGTGCTGCAGTTGCCCGGTCACTTCTCCTCCGCAGGCCTCTCCTGTGCTGCTGTTGCCCGGTCACTTCTCCGCAGGCCTCTCCTGTGCTGCAGTTGCCCGTCTCTTCTCCGCAGCCTCTCCTGTGCTGCAGTTGGCCGGTCACTTCTTCTCCGCAGGCCTCTCCTGTGCTGCAGTTGCCCGGTCACTTCTCCGCAGACCTCTCCTGTGCGCAGTTGCCTGGTCACTTCTCCGCAGGCCTCTCCTGTGCTGCAGTTGCCCGGTCACTTCTCCTCCGCAAGCCTCTCCTGTGCTGCAGTTGCCCGGTCTCTTCTTTGCAGGCCTCTCCTGTGCTGCAGTTGCACGGTCACTTCTCCGCAGCCCTCTCCTGTTCTGCAGTGCCCGGTCACTTCTCCGCAGGCCTCTCCTGTGCTGCAGTTGCCCGGTCACTCTTCTCCGCAGGCCTCTCCTGTGCTGCAGTTGCCCGGTCACTTCTTCTCCGCAGGCCTCTCCTGTGCTGCAGTTGCCCGGTCACTTCTTCTCCGCAGGCCTCTCCTGTGCTGCAGTTGCCCGGTCCTTCTCCGCAGGCCTCTCCTGTGCTGCAGTTGCCCGGTCACTTCTCCGCAGGCCTCTCCTGTGCTGCTGTTGCCCGGTCACTTCTCCTCCGCAGGCCTCTCCTGTGCTGCTGTTGCCCGGTCACTTCTCCGCAGGCCTCTCCTGTGCTGCAGTTGCCCGGTCTCTTCTCCGCAGGCCTCTCCTGTGCTGCAGTTGGCCGGTCACTTCTCCGCAGGCCTCTCCTGTGCTGCAGTTGCCCGGTCACTCTCTCCGCAGACCTCTCCTGTGCGCAGTTGCCTGGTCACTTCTCCGCAGGCCTCTCCGTGCTGCAGTTGCCCGGTCACTTCTCCTCCGCAGGCCTCTCCTGTGCTGCAGTTGCCCGGTCTCTTCTTCGCAGGCCTCTCCTGTGCTGCAGTTGCACGGTCACTTCTCCGCAGACCTCTCCTGTTCTGCAGATGCCCGGTCACTTCTCCGCAGGCCTCTCCTGTGCTGCAGTTGCCCGCTCACTTCTTCGCAGGCCTCTCCTGTTCTGCAGTTGCCCGCTCACTTCTCCGCAGGCCTCTCCTGTGCACAGTTGCCCGGTCACTTCTCCGCAGGCCTCTCCTGTGCTGCAGTTGCCCGGTCACTTTCCTCCGCAGGCCTCTCCTGTGCTGCAGTTGCCCGGTCACTTCTTCCGCAGGCCTCTCCTGTGCTGCAGTTGCCCGGTCACTTCTTCACAGGCCTCTCCTGTGCTGCAGTTGCCCGGTCACTTTCCTCCGCAGGCCTCTCCTGTGCTGCAGTTGCCCGGTCACTTCTTCACAGGCCTCTCCTGTGCTGCAGTTGCCCGGCTTGGCGCGCCTTGGTCAGTAGGTTGTCACCATATTAATCCCTTCTCTCTTTTGTGTCCAGGCTCAGCGTCACGTGAATGATTTGTATGAAGACCTCCGTGATGGACACAACCTCATCTCTCTCCTGGAAGTTCTCTCGGGGGAGACACTGGTAAGTCACCACTATATCCTCAGGTTCAATGTGGACTGCAGCTTCCGCTCTCCTGGGATGTCGTGTAGACCTCCTGTATCTTTCACTACTAATGTCACTCACCCTCATCCTCTGTTCTCCAGTCCCGATAGTTG
Source organism: Oophaga sylvatica (assembly GCA_033576555.1). NCBI lineage: Eukaryota > Metazoa > Chordata > Amphibia > Anura > Dendrobatidae > Oophaga > Oophaga sylvatica. The sequence goes on along the minus strand of JARQOD010000191.1, from coordinate 151,751 downwards.
GGGGTCCCACACAACTCCCCAACATAAATTCAGGACCCCACATTGTAGTATGTGAACTCTTCTGGTCACAGTAATGATATACCCATTACTCCCAGTAAATAACTGGAGTCCAGGTGGGGGTAGGTTTGGCTGTCTGTGTGCACCCCTCATCTTCCCTGAGCCCCCCGGTAATTAGTGACATGAGTCCAGGTGGGGGTCGGTTTGGTCGTCTGTGTGCACCCCACATCCTCCCTGAGCCCCGTATATGACATGAGTCCAGGGGGTCTTGCTGTCTTGTGCACCCTCCTAGCCCCGTAATTAGTGACATGAGTCCAGGTGGGGGTCGGTTTGGCCGTCTGTGTGCACCCCTCATCCTCCCTGATACCCCCGTTAATAAGTGACAGGAGTCCAGGTGGGGGTTGGTTTGGCCGTCTGTGTGCACCCCTCATCCTCCCTGAGCCCCCTGGTAATAAGTGACCGGAGTCCAGGTGGGGGTCGGTTTGGCTGTCTGTGTGCACCCCTCATCCTCCCTGAGCCCCCTGGTAATAAGTGACCGGAGTCCAGGTGGGGTCGGTTTGGCTGTCTGTGTGCACCCCTGAGACCCCCGGTAATTAGTGACCGGAGTCCAGGTGGGGGTCGGTTTGGCCGTCTGTGTGCACCCCTCATCCTCCCTGAGCCCCCTGGTAATAAGTGACCGGAGTCCAGGTGGGGGTCTGTTTGGCCGTCTGTGTGCACCCCTCATCCTCCCTGAGCCCCTAGTAATAAGTGACCGGAGTCCAGGTGGGGGTCGGTTTGGCTGTCTGTGTGCACCCCTCATCCTCCCTGAGACCCCCGGTAATTAGTGACCGGAGTCCAGGTGGGGGTCGGTTTGGCCGTCTGTGTGCACCCCTCATCCTCCCTGAGCTCCCCCCGGTAATAAGTGACCGGAGTCCAGGTGGGGGTCGGTTTGGCCGTCTGTGTGCACCCCTCATCCTCCCTGAGCCCCCTGGTAATAAGTGACCGGAGTCCAGGTGGGGGTCTGTTTGGCCGTCTGTGTGCACCCCTCATCCTCCCTGAGCCCCCTGGTAATAAGTGACCGGATTCCAGGTGGGGGTCGGTTTGGTCGTCTGTGTGCACCCCTCATCCTCCCTGAGCCCCCTGGTAATAAGTGACCGGAGTCCAGGTGGGGGTCGGTTTGGCCGTCTGTGTGCACCCCTCATCCTCCCTGAGGCCCCTGGTAATAAGTGACCGGAGTCCAGGTGGGGGTCGGTTTGGCCGTCTGTGTGCACCCCTCATCCTCCCTGAGCCCCCTGGTAATAAGTGACCGGAGTCCAGGTGGGGGTCTGTTTGGCCGTCTGTGTGCACCCCTCATCCTCCCTGAGCCCCCTGGTAATAAGTGACCGGAATACAGGTGGGGGTCGGTTTGGCTGTCTGTGTGCACCCTCATCCTCCCCGAGCCCCCCGGTAATAAGTGACCGGAATCCAGGTGGGGGTCGGTTTGGCTGTCTGTGTGCACCCCTCATCCTCCCTGAGCCCCCTGGTAATAAGTGACCGGAATCCAGGTGGGGGTCGGTTTGGCTGTCTGTGTGCACCCCTCATCCTCCCCGAGCCCCCCGGTAATAAGTGGCAGGAGTCCAGGTGGGGTCGGTTTGGCTGTCTGTGTGCACCCCTCATCCTCCCCGAGACCCCCCGGTAATAATTGGCAGGAGTCCAGGTGGGGGTCGGTTTGGCTGTCTGTGTGCACCCCTCATCCTCCCCGAGCCCCCCGGTAATAAGTGGCAGGAGTCCAGGTGGGGGTCGGTTTGGCTGTCTGTGTGCACCCCTCATCCTCCCCGAGACCCCCCCGGTAATAATTGGCAGGAGTCCAGGTGGGGGTCGGTTTGGCTGTGTGCACCCCTCATCCTCCCGGAGCCCCCCGATAATAAGTGACAGGAGTCCAGGTGGGGTCGGTTTGGCTGTGTGCACCCCTCATCCTCCCGGAGCCCCCCGGTAATTAGTGGCAGGAGTCCAGGTGGGGGTCGATGCGGCTGTCTGTCTGCACCCCTCATCCTCCCTGAGACCCTCGGCTGTGGTTGCGTTCCTCGGCCCCCTACATCAGCTGCGGGTGGGCTCCCCCTTTAACCTATTAACACTGCTGCTGGGTTAACCCCTTCGCTCTCTCTCCCCCTTGTGTCTCCTGTTTGCTGGACCCTGACCTCTGCCCTCTGCCCTTTGCTCCCTTCTTGCACTGCTGTTGCTGGGTAGCCGAGGGAGCGGGACGTTATCAGGAACCTGCGGCTGGTGAGTGCGGAGGGCGCCATGTTTGCACCTACATGATGTTCTAGTCGCATGCTGGCCTGCCATTGGCTGAGAGCGGGCGTGATGTCATCCCTGCCCGGGCAACGACATCCATTGTGCCCGCGGATGATGGCGCAGGGAGACTAGCAGGACACGGAGCTGCCCATCCCCCACACATAAGTGATGACACCCCCTCTCCCATGTAGCATTACTCATGGTGCGTGGCCCCGCACGGCTCGGGATGACACCACACAATGTAGACAGCCAATCAGATTAAACTAACACGATTGGTAATTTGTTTCTGGAAGCTTGTTGATTGGCTGAAGATGCATGGCCCCTCCCTTGTGACGGTGCCCAGGTCCGTGCCTGGTACAGCGGTCTCGGTGAGCGTGGCGAGTATCTGGGTGTGGGATGATCTGTGCTGCCATATTGGATAGTGATCCACACTAGTGGTGGCGGCCACCTCGGCCCTGTCTGGACGGGCTCCCGAGCTCTCTGCGGCCGGTGCCCCGGTCAGGGAGACGATGTGTGAGGAGGGCGCAGTGATCGGCTGCTCAGCGCTCCGTATGACGCGCCGCTTCCTCCTCACAGTCCGTCTTTGAAGGTCTGTCCTCCACAGGAAGCGCACGCTCACAGGGCGGACATCCATGGGATTTCCTGAATGTCCCTTTATGGCCGACATCTGCGTTTCAGGAATGTGACTGACGCCCCTGTGTGCACCTGATGGGTGAAACTTCACTACTCTGGGGTCAGGATGGCGGCACTGTACTCACTGCACTAGGGTCAGGATGGCGGCACTGTACTCACTGCACTAGGGTCAGGATGGCGGCACTGTACTCACTGCACTAGGGTCAGGATGGTGGCACTGTACTCACTGCACTAGGGTCAGGATGGCGGCACTGTACTCACTGCACTAGTGTATGGATGGTGACACTAGGGTTAGGATGTCGGCACTGTACTCACTGCACTAGGGTCAGGATGGCGGCACTAGGGTCAGGATGGCGGCACTGTACTCACAGCTCTAGGGTCAGGATGGCGGCACTGTACTCACTGCACTAGGGTCAGGATGGCGGCACTAGGGTCAGGATGGTGGCACTGTACTCACTGCACTAGGGTCAGGATGGTGGCACTGTACTCACTGCACTAGTGTCAGGATGGCGGCACTAGGGTCAGGATATCGGCACTGTACTCACTGCACTAGTGTAAGGATGGCGGCACTAGGGTCAAGATGGCGGCACTGTACTCACAGCTCTAGGGTCAGGATGGCGGCATAATACTCACTGCACTAGGGTCAGGATGGCGGCACTGTACTCACTGCACTAGGGTCAGGATGGCGGCACTGTACTCACTGTACTAGTGTCAGGGTGGCGGCACTGTACTCACTGCACTAGGGTCAGGATGGCGGCACTGTACTCACTGCACTAGGGTAAGGATGGCGGCACTGTACTCACTGCACTAGGGTCAGGATGGCGGCACTGTACTAGGGTCAGGATGGCGGCACAGCAGTCAAAGCTCTAGGGTCAAGATGGCGGCACTGTACTCACTGCACTAGGGTCAGGATGGCGGCACTGTACTCACTGCACTAGGGTCAGGATGGAGGCACTATAGTCACTGCACCAGGGTCAGGATGGCGGCACTATAGTCACTGCACCAGGGTCAGGATGGCGGCACTATAGTCACACTAGGGTCAGGATGGCGGCACTATAATCACTGCACCAGGGTCAGGATGGTGGCACTATAATCACTGCACCAGGGTCAGGATGCAGGCACTATAGTCACTGCACTAGGGTCAGGATGGCGGCACTGTACTCACTGCACTAGGGTCAGGATGGCGGCACTGTACTCACTGCACTAGGGTCAGGATGGCGGCACTGTACTCACTGCACTAGGGTCAGGATGGCGGCACTGTACTCACTGCACTAGGGTAAGGATGGCGGCACTGTACTCACTGTACTAGTGTCAGGGTGGCGGCACTGTACTCACTGCACTAGGGTCAGGATGGCGGCACTGTACTCACTGCACTAGGGTAAGGATGGCGGCACTGTACTCACTGCACTAGGGTCAGGATGGCGGCACTGTACTAGGGTCAGGATGGCGGCACAGCAGTCAAAGCTCTAGGGTCAAGATGGCGGCACTGTACTCACTGCACTAGGGTCAGGATGGCGGCACTGTACTCACTGCACTAGGGTCAGGATGGAGGCACTATAGTCACTGCACCAGGGTCAGGATGGCGGCACTATAGTCACTGCACCAGGGTCAGGATGGCGGCACTATAGTCACACTAGGGTCAGGATGGCGGCACTATAATCACTGCACCAGGGTCAGGATGGTGGCACTATAATCACTGCACCAGGGTCAGGATGCAGGCACTATAGTCACTGCACTAGGGTCAGGATGGCGGCACTGTACTCACTGCACTAGGGTCAGGATGGCGGCACTGTACTCACTGCACTAGGGTCAGGATGGCGGCACTGTACTCACTGCACTAGGGTCAGGATGGCGGCACTGTACTCACTGCACTAGGGTAAGGATGGCGGCACTGTACTCACTGGACTAGGGTCAGGATGGCGGCACTGTACTAGGGTCAGGATGGCGGCACAGCAGTCAAAGCTCTAGGGTCAAGATGGCGGCACTGTACTCACTGCACTAGGGTCAGGATGGCGGCACTGTACTCACTGCACTAGGGTCAGGATGGAGGCACTATAGTCACTGCACCAGGGTCAGGATGGCGGCACTATAGTCACTGCACCAGGGTCAGGATGGCGGCACTATAGTCACACTAGGGTCAGGATGGCGGCACTATAATCACTGCACCAGGGTCAGGATGGTGGCATTATAATCACTGCACCAGGGTCAGGATGCAGGCACTATAGTCACTGCACTAGGGTCAGGATGGCGGCATTATAGTCACTGCACCAGGGTCAGGATGGCTGCACTATAGTCACTGCACCAGGGTCAGGATGGAGGCACTATAGTCACTGCACCAGGGTCAGGATGGTGGCACTATAATCACTGCACCAAGGTCAGGATGGAGCCACTATAGTCACTGCACTAGGGTCAGGATGGAGCCACTATAGTCACTGCACCAGGGTCAGGATGGCGGCACTATAATCACTGCACAAGGGTCAGGATGGCGGCACTATAATCACTGCACCAGGGTCAGGATGGAGACACTATAATCACTGCACCAGGGTCAGGATGGCGGCACTATAATCACTGCACCAGGGTCAGGATGGCGGCACTATAGTCACTGCACCAGGGTCAGGATGGAGACACTATAGTCACTGCACCAGGGTCAGGATGGAGGCATTATAGTTACTGCACCAGGGTCAGGATGGCGGCCCATTAGTGGATGTGGGGGTCAGGATGGCGGCACATTAGTGGATGTGGCACATTAGTGGGCAGTGGTTGTGATAATCTAACTAATACTAAGCCCCTTAATGATAATGTACCCGGGGGTCTGCGGTTAGGTGCTGCTTCTCGGACACTCGGTGCTGGTGCAGACGTGACCTGTGGGCCTGCATTCACTGTGTGTGTGGTGGCACGTATGCGGGGTACTGGGCGCAGTCCGCCATCATGGCGTTGTGTAACATGTGTCTATTATGTTTCAGCCCCGGGAGAAAGGCCGCATGCGCTTCCACAAGCTGCAGAACGTGCAGATCGCTCTGGATTTCCTGAAGCTCAGACAAGTGAGTGATCCGCCCCGCCGGACTGCCTGCTCCGCCGGACTGCCTGCCCACTCTGCTACGCTGGCCTGCCTGCCCGCTCTGCTCCGCTGGACTGCCTGCCCGCTCTGCTCCGCTGGACTGCCTGCCCGCTCCATCGCACTGCCTGCCCGCTCCGTCACACTGCCTGCCCGCCCGCTCGGACGGACTGCCCGCCCACTCGGACGGATGGACTGCCAGCCCGCTCGGCTGGACTGCCCGGCCGGACTGCCTGCCCGCCCTCCACCAGACTGCCTGCCCCCTCCGCTGGACTGCCCGACCGCTCCGCCCGACTGCCTGCCCGCTTTGCCGAACTGCCTGCTCGACCGCTCGCCGAGGGACAGCCTGCCCCCGCTTTGCCGAACCGCCTACTCACCCGCCCGCCCCGCCGGTTTGCCCACACTCAGCTCTATCACTTTTACAGGTGAAACTGGTAAACATCCGCAACGATGACATCGCAGACGGGAACCCAAAGCTGACCCTGGGCCTGATCTGGACCATCATCCTCCACTTCCAGGTGAGAGGTGACGGCGGCGCTGATCTCTCTTTCCTAACTGACTTACTGGAAAATGTTTTATTTCAGCCGTGTGCCCAATGATGTGGTATACCAGCTGGTGCCACGTGCAGACCACAGGGTGTGGTCACCAGTGACTCACCACCCCTCCCCCACACTGCCAGGCGGCAGCATTTCCTGGCTGAGGCCAGTGCCAGCTGCAGAATAGCTGCCCGATGACTGAGCCTCCATCTGCACCATGGGAACTGGAGGAAGACTATCAGAATGTATAGTGGCCCACGTGCCGTATCACTGGTCCATGTGATTAGGGCGCATCATGCCGTATCACCGGTCCATGTGATTAGGACGCATCATGCCGTATCACCGGTCCGTGTGATTAGGACGCATCGTGCCGTATCACCGGTCCTTGTGATCAGGACGCATCGTGCTGTATCACCAGGTCATGTGATTAGGACGCATCGTGCCGTATCACCGGTCCGTGTGATCAGGACGCATCGTGCCGTATCACCGGTCCTTGTGATCAGGACGCATCGTGCCGTATCACCAGGTCATGTGATTAGGACACATCGTGCCGTATCACCGGTCCGTGTGATTAGGACGCATCGTGCTGTATCACCAGGTCATGTGATTAGGACGCATCGTGCCGTATCACCGATCCGTGTGATTAGGGCGCATCATGCCGTATCACCGGTCCATGTGATTAGGGCGCATCATACCGTATCACCGGTCCGTGTGTGATAGGACGCATCGTGCCGTATCACCGGTCCATGTGATTAGGGCGCATCATACCGTATCACCGGTCCGTGTGATTAGGACGCATCGTGCCGTATCACCGGTCCTTGTGATCAGGACGCATCGTGCTGTATCACCAGGTCATGTGATTAGGACGCATCGTGCCGTATCACCGGTCCGTGTGATTAGGACGCATCGTGCTGTATCACCAGGTCATGTGATTAGGACGCATCGTGCCGTATCATCGGTCCTTGTGATCAGGACGCATCGTGCCGTATCACCGGTCCTTGTGATCGACACGTGCGATCACGTTTGTGATAGGACGCATCGTGCCGTGTCACCAGGTAATGTGATTAGGACGCATCGTGCCGTATCACCGGTCCTTGTGATCAGGACGCATCGTGCTGTATCATCGGTCCTTGTGATCAGGACGCATCGTGCCGTATCACCGGTCCGTGTGATTAGGACGCATCGTGCCGTATCACCGGTCCTTGTGATCAGGACGCATCGTGCCGTGTCACCAGGTAATGTGATTAGGACGCATCGTGCCGTATCACCAGGTCATGTGATCAGGGCGCTTTGTGGCCCACGTGCCGTATCACCAGATCATGTGATCAGGGCGCTTTGTGGCCCACGTGCCGTATCACCAGGTCATGTGATCAGGGCGCTTTGTGGCCCACGTGCTGTATCACCAGGTCATGTGATCAGGGCGCTTTGTGGCCCACGTGCTGTATCACCAGGTCATGTGATCAGGGCGCTTTGTGGTCCACGTGCCGTATCACCAGGTCATGTGATCAGGGCGCTTTGTGGCCCACGTGCCGTATCACCAGGTCATGTGATCAGGGCGCTTTGTGGCCCACGTGCCGTATCACCAGGTCATGTGATCAGGACGCTTTGTGGCCCACGTGCCGTATCACCAGGTCATGTGATCAGGGCGCTTTGTGGCCCATGTGCCGTATCACCAGGTCATGTGATCAGGGCGCTTTGTGGCCCACGTGCTGTATCACCAGGTCATGTGATCAGGTCGCTTTGTGGCCCACGTGCCGTATTACCAGGTCATGTGATCAGGGCGCTTTGTGGCCCACGTGCTGTATCACCAGGTCATGTGATCAGGTCGCTTTGTGGCCCACGTGCCGTATTACCAGGTCATGTGATCAGGGCGCTTTGTGGCCCACGTGCTGTATCACCAGGTCATGTGATCAGGGCGCTTTGTATCCCACGTGCTGTATCACCAGGTCATGTGATCAGGGCGCTTTGTATCCCACGTGCTGTATCACCAGGTCATGTGATCAGGGCGCTTTGTGGCCCACGTGCTGTATCACCAGGTCATGTGATCAGGGTGCTTCGTGGCCCACGTGCTGTATCACCAGGTCATGTGATCAGGGCGCTTTGTGGCGCATGTGCCGTATCACCAGGTCATGTGATCAGGGCGCTTTGTGGCGCACGTGCCGTTTCACCAGGTCATGTGATCAGGGCGCTTTGTGGCCCATGTGCTGTATCACCAGGTCATATGATCAGGGTGCTCCAGGTCATGTGATCAGGGCGCTTTGTGGCCCACGTGCTTTATCACCAGGTCATGTGATCAGAGCGCTTTGTGGCCCACGTTCTGTATCACCAGGTCATGTGATCAGGGCGCTTTGTGGCGCACGTGCCGTATCACCAGGTCATGTGATCAGGGCGCTTTGTGGCCCACGTGCTGTATCACCAGGTCATGTGATCAGGGCGCTTTGTGGCCCACGTGCTGTATCACCAGGTCATGTGATCAGGGTGCTCCAGGTCATGTGATCAGGTCGCTTTGTGGCCCACGTGCTGTATCACCAGGTCATGTGATCAGGGCGCTTTGTGGCCCACGTGCTGTATCACCAGGTCATGTGATCAGGGCTCTTTGTGGTCCACGTGCTGTATCACCAGGTCATGTGATCAGGGCGCTTTGTGGCCCACGTGCTGTATCACCAGGTCATGTGATCAGGGCGCTTTGTGGCCCACGTGCTGTATCACCAGGTCATGTGATCAGGGCTCTTTGTGGTCCACGTGCTGTATCACCAGGTCATATGATCAGGGCGCTTGTGGCCCGTGCTGTATCACCAGGTCATGTGATCAGGGCTCTTTGTGGCCCACGTGCTGTATCACCAGGTCATGTGATCAGGGCTCTTTGTGGCCCACGTGCTGTATCACCAGGTCATGTGATCAGGGCTCTTTGTGGCCCACGTGCTGTAGTTTTGGATAATGTCTGCCTGAATGTATACTAAATGGCGTCATCTACAGGTGAACTGTGAAACTGTGGAATGCAACCTGCAGCTCCGATGGGAACCACAATTCCCAGCATGCCATGCAAGCTGCAGACTGTGGTGGTCTGCTGGGACTTGTAGTCTTGCTGCGGTTTCCAGGAAGCGATCCCTGTGGCCCCCGCTGGTTGCACAGGTCTGCGTATAGGCAGGTGGATGTTGGGGGAGTAGATCATGCAGGGAGGTCTCTTAAGTTCTCCTGTCCTTGCAGATCTCGGACATCCAGGTGAGCGGACAGTCGGAGGACATGACGGCCAAAGAGAAGCTGCTCCTGTGGTCGCAGCGGATGACGGAGGGCTACCAGGGGCTGCGCTGCGACAACTTCACCAGCAACTGGAGGGACGGCCGCCTGTTCAACGCCATCATCCACCGGCACAAGTAAGGCTCGGGCGGCGCGCTCAGGGCGGGGCTCCCCTGGCGCCTCCTCTCATTGGCTGTCGTCAGATTCAGCACCACCCTCTCCGGCGAGGAATTTCACACCTGGGGCGACTGTCGCACGCAGAACACATTCTCCTCCTGTTACTGGGGAGGCGAGTCCGGACCCGAAACCTGAGTGTCATCCTGAAAGGGGCGGTCCGGGTGAGATGTGCTGCGGCGGGTGAGACGTGCTGCGCCTGCAGAGCATCTCCCCCACACTGAGAGCAAGGCATTGTCTGCAGAGCATCTCTCCCACCCAGAGAACAAGGCATTGTCTGCAGAGCATCTCTCTCACCCGGAGAACAAGGCATTGTCTGCAGAGCATCTCCCCATACTGAGAGTAAGGCATTCTCTGCAGAGCATCTCCCCCACCCGGAGAACAAGGCATTGTCTGCAGAGCATCTCCCCCAAACTGAGAGCAAGGCATTCTCTGCAGAGCATCTCTCCCACACAGAGAACCAGACATTGTCTGCAGAGCATCTCCCCCACGCAGAGAGCAAGACATTGTCTGCAGAGCATCTCCCTCACCTAGAGAACAAGGCATTGTCTGCAGAGCATCTCTCCCACCCGGAGAACAAGGCATTGTCTGCAGAGCATTCCCCCATACTGAGAGCAAGGCATTCTCTGCAGAGCATCTCCCCACCCGGAGAACAAGGCATTGTCTGCAGAGCATCTCCCCCACACTGAGAGCAAGACATTGTCTGCAGAGCATCTCTCCCACCGGAGAACAAGGCATTGTCTGCAGAGCATCTCCCCCATACTGAGAGCAAGGCATTCTCTGCAGAGCATCTCCCCCACCCGGAGAACAAGGCTTTGTCTGCAGAGCATCTCCCCCACACTGAGAGCAAGGCATTCTCTGCAGAGCATCTATCCCACACAGAGAACCAGACATTGTCTGCAGAGCATCTCCCCCACGCAGAGAGCAAGGCATTGTCTGCAGAGCATCTCCCTCACCTAGAGAACAAGGCATTGTCTGCAGAGCATCTCTCCCACCCAGAGAACAAGGCATTGTCTGCAGAACATCTCCCCCACACTGAGAGCAAGGCATTCTCTGCAGAGCATCTCCCCCACCCGGAGAACAAGGCTTTGTCTGCAGAGCATCTCCCCCACACTGAGAGCAAGGCATTCTCTGCAGAGCATCTATCCCACACAGAGAACCAGACATTGTCTGCAGAGCATCTCCCCCACGCAGAGAGCAAGGCATTGTCTGCAGAGCATCTCCCTCACCTAGAGAACAAGGCATTGTCTGCAGAGCATCTCTCCCACCCAGAGAACAAGGCATTGTCTGCAGAACATCTCCCCCACACTGAGAGCAAGGCATTCTCTGCAGAGCATCTCCCCCACCCGGAGAACAAGGCATTGTCTGCAGAGCATCTCCCCCACGCAGAGAGCAAGGCATTGGCTGCAGAGCATCCCCCCACCCAGAGAACAAGGCATTGTCTGCAGAGCATCTCCCTCACCTAGAGAACAAGGCATTGTTTGCAGAGCATCTCCCCACGCAGAGAGCAAGGCATTGTCTGCAGAGCATCTCCCCCACCCGGAGAACAAGGCATTGTCTGCAGAGCATCTCCCCCACACTGAGAGCAAGGCATTCTCTGCAGAGCATCTCTCCCACACAGAGAACCAGACATTGTCTGCAGAGCATTCCCTCACTAGAGAACAAGGCATTGTTTGCAGAGCATCTCCCCCACGCAGAGAGCAAGGCATTGGCTGCAGAGCATCCCCCCCACCCAGAGAACAAGGCATTGTCTGCAGAGCATCTCCCCACCCAGAGAGCAAGGCATTGTCTGCAGAGCATCTCCCACACCCAGAGAACAAGGCATTGTCTGCAGAGCATCCCCCCACCCAGAGAGCAATGCATTGTCTGCAGAGCATCCCCCTACTCAGAGAACAAGGCATTGTCTGCAGAGCATCTCCCCCACCTAGAGAACAAAGCATTGTCTGCAGAGCATCTCCCCCACCCAGAGACCAAGGCATTGTCTGCAGAGCATCTCCCCACCCAGAGAACAAGGCATTGTCTGCAGAGCATCCCCCCCCCAGAGAGCAAGGCATTGTCTGCAGAGCATCTCCCCCACCCAGAGAGCAAGGCATTGTCTGCAGAGCATCTCCCCCACGCAGAGAGCAAGGCATTGTCTGCAGAGCATCTCCCACACCCAGAGAGACAAGGCATTGTCTGCAGAGCATCCCCCCACCAGAGAACAAGGCTTTGTCTGCAGAGCATCTCCCCACCAGAGAGCAAGGCATTGTCTGCAGAGCATTCTCCCCACCCAGAGAGCAAGGCATTGTCTGCAGAGCATCTCCCCCACGCAGAGAGCAAGGCATTGTCTGCAGAGCATCTCCCACACCCAGAGAACAAGGCATTGTCTGCAGAGCATCCCCCCACCAGAGAGCAATGCATTGTCTGCAGAGCATTCCCCCACCCAGAGAACAAGGCATTGTCTGCAGAGCATCTCCCCCACCTAGAGAACAAAGCATTGTCTGCAGAGCATCTCCCCCACCCAGAGACCAAGGCATTGTCTGCAGAGCATCTCCCCACCCAGAGAACAAGGCATTGTCTGCAGAGCATCCCCCACCAGAGAGCAAGGCATTGTCTGCAGAGTATCTCCCCACCCAGAGAACAAGGCTTTGTCTGCAGAGCATCTCCCCCACGCAGAGAACAATGCATTGTCTGCAGAGCATCTCTCCCACGCAGAGAGCAAGGCATTGGCTGCAGAGCATTCCCCCCCCAGAGACCAAGGAATTGTCTGCAGAGCATTTCCCCGACCCAGAGAGCAAGGCATTGTCTGCAGAGCATCTCCCCCACCCAGAGAACAAGGCATTGTCTTCAGAGCATCTCCCCCACCCAGAGAACAAGGCATTGTCTGCAGAGCATCTCCCCACCCAAAGAGCAAGGCATTGTCTGCAGAGCATCTCCCCACGCAGAGAACAAGGCATTGTCTGCAGAGCATCTCCCCACGCAGAGAACAAGTCATTGTCTGCAGAGCATCCTCCCACCCAGAGAGCAAGGCATTGTCTGCAGAGCATTTCCCCGACCCAGATAGCAAGGCATTGTCTGCAGAGCATCTCCCCACCCAGAGAACAAGGCATTGTCTTCAGAGCATCTCCCCCACGCAGATAACAAGGCATTGTCTGCAGAGCATCTCCCCCACCCAAATAGCAAGGCATTGTCTGCAGAGCATCTCCCCCACGCAGAGAACAAGGCATTGCCTGCAGAGCATCCCCCCCACCCAGAGAGCAAGGCATTGTCTGCAGAGCATCCCCCCCACCCAGAGAGCAAGGCATTGTCTGCAGAGCATCTCCCCCACCCAGAGAACAAGGCATTGTCTTCAGAGCATCTCCCCCACCCAGAGAACAAGGCATTGTCTGCAGAGCATCTCCCCCACCCAAAGAGCAAGGCATTGTCTGCAGAGCATCTCCCCCACGCAGAGAACAAGGCATTGTCTGCAGAGCATCTCCCCCACGCAGAGAACAAGTCATTGTCTGCAGAGCATTTCCCCGACCCAGAGAGCAAGGCATTGTCTGCAGAGCATCTCCCCACCCAGAGAACAAGGCATTGTCTTCAGAGCATCTCCCCCACGCAGAGAACAAGGCATTGTCTGCAGAGCATCTCCCCACCCAAAGAGCAAGGCATTGTCTGCAGAGCATCTCCCCCACGCAGAGAACAAGGCATTGCCTGCAGAGCATCCCCCGCACCCAGAGAGCAAGGCATTGTCTGCAGAGCATCCCCCCCACCCAGAGAGCAAGGCATTGTCTGCAGAGCATCTCCCCCACCCGAGAGCAAGGCATTGTCTGCAGAGCATCTCCCCCACGCAGAGAGCAAGGCATTGTCTGCAGAGCATCTCCCCCACCCAGAGAGCAAGGCATTGTCTGCAGAGCATCCTCCCACCCAGAGAGCAAGGCATTGTCTGCAGAGCATCTCCACCATGCAGAGAGCAAGGCATTGTCTGCAGAGCATCGCGACCTCGTTTTGGTCTGCCTGCGACGTCTCTTGCCCTCAGTTCGGTGTGGCTGCGGCGCATGTTGCCCTTGTTTCCGTCTGGCTGCGGCTCCTCTCGCCCTCGGTTTAGTCTGGCCGCGGCGCATCTCGCCCTTGGTTCGGTCTGGCTGCAGAGCATCGCGACCTCATTTCTGTCTGCCTGCGACGCCTCTCGCCCTCTGTTTAGTCTGGCTACGGCGCATCTCGCCCTCTGTTTGGTCTGGCTGCAGAGCATCGCGCCCTCGTTTCAGTCTGCCTGCGACGCCTCTCGCCCTTGGTTCGGTCTGGCTGCAGAGCATCGCGCCCTCTTTTCGGTCTGCCTGCGACGCCTCTCGCCCTTGGTTCGGTCTGGCTGCAGAGCATCGCGCCCTCGTTTCGGTCTGCCTGCGACGCCTCTCGCCCTCGGTTTGGTCTGGCTGCAGAGCATCGCGCCCTCGTTTCGGTCTGCCTGCGTCGTCTCTTGCCCTCGGTTCGGTCTGGCTGCTGTGGCGCATCTCGCCCTCGTTTCGGTCTGCCTGCGACGTCTCTTGCCCTCGGTTCGGTCTGGCTGCGGCACATCTCGCTCTTGTTTCCGTCTGGCTGCAGCACCTCACGCCCTCATTTCGGTCTGATCTGCCTGCGATGCCTCTCGCCCTTGGTTCGGTCTGGCTGCGGCGCATGTCGCCCTTGTTTCCATCTGGCTGCGGCGCATCTCGTCCTCATTTCAGTCTGGTCTGTCTGCGATGCCTCTCGCCCTTGGTTCAGTCTGGCTGCGGCGCATGTCGCCCTTGTTTCCATCTGGCTGCGGCGCATCTCGTCCTCATTTCGGTCTGGTCTGCCTGCGATGCATCTCGCCCTCGGTTCGGTCTGGCTGCGGCGCATGTCGCCCTTGTTTCCATCTGGCTGCGGCGCATCTCGTCCTCATTTCGGTCTGGTCTGCCTGCGACGCATCTCGGTTCGGTGTGGCTGCAGCACCTTTCGCCCTCGTTTCGGTCTAGTCTGCCTGCGACACCTCTCCCCCTCGGTTCGGTCTGGTCTGCCTGCGACACCTCTCGCCCTCAGTTCGGTCTGGCTTCGGCGCACCTCACCGCCGGGACTGCCTGGCTGCAGAGCATCGCACCGTGTAATAAAGCCAGGCTTTGTATTATTACTCTCCTGCTTGAACAAGATTTAATTCATCAGCCAAAAAACAATGCGCGTCCCCAAACAATGCGGCAGGTCTGAGCCTGCGCTCTCCTCCGCTGGACCCACCCAGTCTAGACCCGGAGGAGAGCACCAGGGCTGGGGGCCGGTGACAGACCCCCACTGTCCAGACACCCCACACACCCCCATTGTGTACCATGAGAAGTTTTTCAAGTTTCTAGTAAACTTTGTCACCTCCTTTAGTGTGAAGATGTCCGCTTGTTGTCAGTGAATGAGGAACTTGTTTTCATTCAGAAAGTAAAATCCCATCCTAGGCTGACGCTGCTCACAGCTGAGGGCTTGTAACTGTATTACTGGAGCCCGTAGCTTCTGAGCTCTGCCCTGCAGTTCGTTACAGTGTGTCAGTCTGGACACCATGTTCCAGTTGTGCCCTTTGATGATAACCCTAGTTCTGGACATGTTTTGCTTTCCGCCTCTGAGTGTTTGTATTCACTGACAGCAAGTAGAGGAAGTGTTGACCGAGTGTGTAGTACTGTCACTGCCCCGTGGGGGGCACTGGACCCGGGTTCTGGTGGTCTCCTGTACTCAGGGTTGCAACTGGGGGTAATCCTTTACCGTGAGAGCTACTCCAGAGCCTGTCACATCAGGGAGCGGTGGTGGCTTCATAAAGGCTCAGATAGAAGAACGTGACAAGTAATGATGGACATGATCCAGTGGATCCACACTGGGATCAGGAGGGATTGTGGAGCTCCACACTGGGATTAGGAGGGGTTGTGGAGCTCCACACTGGGCTCAGGAGGGATCGTGGAGCTCCACACTGGGCTCAGGAAGGATTGTGAGCTCCACACTGAGATCAGGAGGGATCATGGAGCTCCACACTGGGATCAGGAAGGATCGCGGAGCTCCACACGGGGATCAGGAGGGATTGTGAAGCTCCACACCGGGATCAGGAGGGATTGTGTAGCTCCACACTGGGATCAGGATTGATTCCTGAGCTCCACACTGGAATCAGGAGGGACCGCAGAGCTCCACACTGGGATCAGGAGGGACCGCAGAGCTCCACGCTGGGATCAAGAGGGACGCGGAGCTCCACACTGGGATCAGGATTGATTCCGGAGCTCCACACTGGGATAAGCTTCTCTGGGGCAGCTTGGCCAGGCAATCTGGTTGTACCTTCCCTATATAGTTTCCCAGACCTTGGATGAACTTGATGGACATTTCTCTTTTTTCAACTATATTAACCATGTAACTGTATCACTACCACCCCCATCATCTCGCGTCTTGGTGTGTGACCGCTCCCAGCTGATGGTAGGACGTTGTATGAGTATTTCTGAGCTCAGGTGGAGACACACACAGTCTTTAGTAGCCGGAGGCCACTTTTTCCAGCATCTTCCTCCCTCGCATTCTCCGTCTATTATTTTTTTAATCACTGTGACATGTAATAGCACGGGGGAGCCGGCACGCCCTGATCCTGAGCTGTGTCTCAGACACCGGATCCGAGGCACTGACGAGCTCAGCAGCACAGGATCCCAGAGAAGTTGCTGCGGAAGTCTGACGTGAGGATCTGATCTGGAGATCTTCAGCACTGGAGACATCTACTGCCCACTGAGGATGTGACCTGGAGATCTCAGTCACTGGAGATATCTACTGCCCAATGAGGACCTGACCTAGAGCTCTCCAGCACTGGAGACATCTACTACTCAACGAGGACCTGACCTAGAGCTCTCCAGCACTGGAGACATCTACTACTCAACGAGGAACTGACCTAAAGCTCTCCAGCACTGGAGACATCTATTACTCAACGAGGACCTGACCTAGAGCTCTCCAGCACTGGAGACATCTACTACTCAACGAGGACCTGACCTAGAGCTCTCCTGCACTGGAGACATCTACTACTCAACGAGGACCTGACCTAGAGCTCTCCAGCACTGGAGACATCTACTGCCCAATGAGAACCTGACTTAGATCTCTCCAGCACTGGAGACTTTTACTGTCCAATGAGAACCTGAACTAGCGCTCTCCAGCACTGGAGATGTCTACTGTCCTGCGAGGAGGTGACCTGTAGATCTTCAGCACTGGAAACATCTACTGCCCTCGATGACCTGACCTGGAAATCTCAAGCACTGGACACATCTACTTCCCAGCGAGTACCTGACCTATATCTCTCTATCACTGGAGGCATCTAGTGCCCTCGATGACCTGACCTGGCGATCTCAAGCACTGGAGGTATCTGCTGCCCAGCGAGTACCTCATCTAGAGCTCTCCAGCACTGGAGACGTCTACTGTCCCGCGAGGAGGTGACCTGTAGCTCTCCAGCACTGGAAACGTCTACTGCCCTCGATTACCTGACCTGGAGATCTCAAGCACTGGACACATCTACTGCCCAGCGAGTATCTCACCTAGAGATCTCCAGCTCTGGACACATCTACTGCCCACTGAGGATGTGACCTCTAGATCTCCCCAATGAGAACCTGACTTGGCTATCTCAAGCACTGGAGGCATCTAGTGCCCAGTGAGGATCTGATCTGGAGATCTCAAGCACTGGACACATCTACTGCCCAGCGACTACCTCACCTAGAGCTCTCCAGCACTGGAGACGTCTACTGTCCTTCGAGGATGTGACCTGTAGATCTCCAGCACTAGAGACATCTACTGCCCAACGAGGACCTGAGGTGGACATGATGTAACTGGAGGTCTCCTGCCCAGGAGACATCTGCGGAAGAACAGCTGGAACCACTGAGAAGTCTGATGCAGGCAGGGAGGCACTGAGGAGCTGCAGGTGGAGCATCGGGACCAGTGTGTGATCTTATCACCATGATGTCGTATGATGGACAGAAGAGGAGGAAGGAGAGACCGAGGAGACCACGTACCCTCACTCTGGGGATTCACCTTCCCATCGCTGTGAGCCGCTGGACAGGGTGGTGATGATGTGTGAGGACCTACCCTCAGAACATGGCTACAGCTCCCTGGAGGATATGACTGGTGCTGGGGACCGGAGCAGCACATACCTGGGCTCAGTCTACTCCATTCGCTCCGAACTGCTCCTGAAAGAAATGTGCGCAGCCCTGACCTGGTGATAAGTAGATGGTGCAACCCCCGGGGTGGGACGTAGGGACAGAAAGTCAGACTGCCCCCACCGGTGTGCACTCACCTGTCACTGCCGGCTGTAGTCTACAGGGGGCGTAATAATGTATAATGTACAGGGGGTATAATGTACAGGAGGTGTAATGTATAATGTACAGGGGGTGTAATGTATAATGTACAGGAGGTGTAATGTATAATGTACAGGGGGTGTAATGTATAATGTACAGGAGGTGTAATGTATAATGTACAGGGGGTGTAACGTATAGTGTACAGGGGGTGTAATGTATAATGTACAGGGGGTGTAACGTATAGTGTACAGGGGGTGTAATGTATAATGTACAGGGGTGTAATGTATAATGTACAGGGGGTGTAACCTATAGTGTACAGGGGGTGTAATGTATAATGTACAGGGAGTGTAATGTATATGTACAGGGGTGTAATGTATAATGTACAGGGGGTGTAATGGTATAATGTACAGGGGTGTAATGTATAATGTACAGGGGTGTAATGTATAATGTACAGGGGTGTAATGTATAATGTACAGGGGGTGTAAGGAATAATGTACAGGGGGTGTAATGTATAATGTACAGGGAGTGTAAGTATGTTACAGGGGGTGTAATGATAATGTACAGGGGTGTAACGTATAATGTACAGGGGTGTAACCTATAGTGTACAGGGGGTGTAATGTATAATGTACAGGGGTGTATTGTATAATGTACAGGGGGTGTAATGTATAATGTACAGGGGGTGTAATGTATAATGTACAGGGGTGTAATGTATAATGTACAGGGGTGTAATGTATATGGTACAGGAGGTGTAATGTATAATGTACAGGGTGTAATGTATAATGTACGGAGGTGTAATGTATAATGTACAGGGGGTGTAATGTATAATGTACAGGGGTGTAACGTATAGTGTACAGGGGGTGTAATGTATAATGTACAGGGGGTGTAATGTATAATGTACAGGGGGTGTAATGTATAATGTACAGGGGGTGTAACGTATAGTGTACAGGGGTGTAATGTATAATGTACAGGGAGTGTAACGTATAGTGTACAGGGGGTGTAATGTATAATGTACAGGGGTGTAATGTATAATGTACAGGGGGTGTAAGGAATAATGTACAGGGGGTGTAATGTATAATGTACAGGGGTGTAATGTATAATGTACAGGAGGTGTAATGTATAATGTACAGGGGGTGTAACGTATAATGTACAGGGGGTTGTAACGTATAGTGTACAGGGGGTGTAATGTATAATGTACAGGAGGTGTAATGTATAATGTACAGGGGTGTAATGTATAATGTACAGGGGGTGTAATGTATAGTGTACAGGGGGTGTAATGTATAATGTACAGGGGGTGTAACCTATAGTGTACAGGGGGTGTAATGTATAATGTACAGGGAGTGTAATGTATAGTGTACAGGGGGTGTAATGTATAATGTACAGGGGGTGTAATGTATAATGTACAGGGGGTGTAATGTATAATGTACAGGGGGTGTAATGTATAATGTACAGGGGGTGTAAGGAATAATGTACAGGGGGTGTAATGTATAATGTACAGGGGTGGTAATGTATAATGTACAGGAGGTGTAATGTATAATGTACAGGGGTGTAAGGAATAATGTACAGGGGGTGTAATGTATAATGTACAGGAGGTGTAATGTATAATGTACAGGGGTTATGTATAATGTACAGGGGTGTAATGTATAATGTACAGGGGGTGTAATGTATAATGTACAGGGGGTTGTAATGTATAATGTACAGGGGTGTAACGTATATGTACAGGGGTGTAACGTATAGTGTACAGGGGGTGTAACGTATAATGTACAGGGGGTGTAAGTATAATGTACAGGAGGTGTAATGTATAATGTACAGGGGGTGTAATGTATAATGTACAGGAGGTGTATGTATAATGTACAGGGGTGTAATGTATAATGTACAGGGGTGTAATGTATAATGTACAGGGGGTGTAATGTATAATGTACAGGAGGTGTAAGTATAATGTACAGGGGTGTAACGTATAATGTACAGGAGGTGTAATGTATAATGTACAGGGGTGTAATGTATAATGTACAGGGTGTAATGTATATGTACAGGAGGTGTAATGTATAATGTACAGGGGGGGTAACTGTATAATGTACAGGGGGTGTAACGTATAATGTACAGGGGGTGTAACGTATAATGTACAGGGTGTAAGTATATGTACAGGGGTGTAACGTATAATGTACAGGGGGTGTAACGTATAATGTACAGGGGTGTAACGTATAATGTACAGGGGTTAAGTATAACAGGTGTATGTATAGTAATGTATGTAATACAGGGGGTGTAATCGTATAATGTACAGGGGGTGTAATGTATAATGTACAGGGGTATGTATAATGTAGGGGTAATGTAAATGTACAGGGGGTGTATGTATAATGTACAGGGGGTGTAATGTATAATGTACAGGGGTGTAATGTATAATGTACAGGGGTGTAATGTATAATGTACAGGGGGTGTAATGTATAATGTACAGGGGGTGTAATGTATAATGTACAGGGGGTGTAATGTATAATGTACAGGGGGTGTAATGTATAATGTACAGGGGGTGTAATGTATAATGTACAGGGGGTGTAATGGTATAATGTACAGGGGTGTAAGTATATGTACAGGGGGTGTAAGTATAATGTACAGGGGGTGTAACGTATAATGTCAGGGGTAGAAATGTACAGGGGGTGTAACGATAGTGTAAGGGTGTACGAAATGCAGGGGTGTAAGTATAATGTACAGGGGGTGTAAGTATAATGTACAGGAGGTGTAACGTATATGTACAGGGGGTGTAACGTATAATGTACAGGGGGTGTAACGTATAATGTACAGGGGGTGTAACGTATAGTGTACAGGGGGTGTAACGTATAATGTACAGGAGGTGTAACGTATAATGTACAGGGGGTGTAACGTTATAATGTACAGGGGGTGTAACGTATAGTGTACAGGGGGTGTAAGTATAGTGTACAGGGGGTGTAATGTATAATGTACAGGAGGTGTAATGTATAATGTACAGGGGTGTAATGTATAATGTACAGGGGGTGTAACGTATAGATGTACAGGGGGTGTAACGTATAATGTACAGGGGGTGTAACGTATAGTGTACAGGGGTGTAATGTATATGTACAGGGGTGTAATGTATAATGTACAGGGTGTATGTAAATGTAAGGGGGTAATGTATAATGTTCAGGGGGTGTAACGTATAGTGTACAGGGGTGTAATGTATAGTGTACAGGGGGTGTAAGTATAATGTACAGGGGGTGTAATGTATAATGTACAGGGGGTGTAACGTATAGTGTACAGGGGTGTAATGTATAATGTACAGGGGGTGTAACGTATAGTGTACAGGGGGTGTAATGTATATGTACAGGGGGTGTAACGTATAAATGTACAGGGGGTGTAATGTATAATGTACAGGGGGTGTAATGTATAATGTACAGGGGGTGTAATGTATAGTGTACAGGGGGTGTAATGTATAATGTACAGGGGGTGTAATGTATAATGTACAGGGGTGTAATATATGTAAGGGGTAACTATTGTATAATGTATAATGTACAGGGGGTGTAATGTATAATGTACAGGGGGTGTAATGTATAATGTACAGGGGGTGTAATGTATAATGTACAGGGGGTGTAACGTATAATGTACAGGGGGTGTAAGTACTGTAGTATAATGTACAGGGGGTGTAATGTATAATGTACAGGGTGTAAGATAATGTACAGGGGGTGTAAAGGAATAATGTACAGGGGGTGTAAGGTATAATGTACAGGGGGTGTAATGTATAATGTACAGGGGGTGTAATGTATAATGTACAGGGGGTGTAAGGAATAATGTACAGGGGTGTAACGTATAATGTACAGGGGGTGTATTGTATAATGTACAGGGGGTGTAAGGAATAATGTACAGGGGGTGTAAGGAATAATGTTCAGGGGGTGTAACGTATAATGTACAGGGGGTGTATTGTATAATGTACAGGGGGTGTAAGGAATAATGTACAGGGGTGTAATGTATAATGTACAGGGGTGTAAGGAATAATGTACAGGGGGTGTAAGGAATAATGTTCAGGGGGTGTAACGTATAATGTACAGGGGGTGTATTGTATAATGTACAGGGGGTGTAACGTATAATGTACAGGGGGTGTATTGTATAATGTACAGGGGGTGTATTGTATAATGTACAGGGGGTGTAATGTATAATGTACAGGGGGTGTAATGTATAATGTACAGGGGGTGTAATGTATAATGTACAGGGGGTGTAACGTATAATGTACAGGGAATAATATATAATGTACGGGGGGTGTAATAATGTACTGGGGGAAAGGGTAAATATATAATGTACAGGGGGTGTAACGTATAATGTACAGGGGGTGTAATGTATAATGTACAGGGGGTGTAAGGAATAATGTACAGGGGGTGTAACGTATAATGTACAGGGGGTGTAACGTATAATGTACAGGGGGTCTAATGTATAATGTACAGGGGGTGTTATGTATAATGTACAGGGGGTGTAATGTATAATGTACAGGGGGTGTAACGTATAATGAACAGGGATGTAACGTATAATGTACAGGGGGTGTAACGTATAATGTACAGGGGTGTAACGTATAATGTACAGGGGGTGTAACGTATAATGAACAGGGGGTGTAACGTATAATGTACAGGGGGTGTAATGTATAATGTACAGGGGGTGTAACGTATAATGTACCCGGGGGGGTTGTAATGTATAATGTACCGGGGGGGGGTGTAACGTATAATGTACAGGGGGTGTAAGGAATAATGTACAGGGGGTGTAATGTATAATGAACAGGGGGTGTAACGTATAATGTACAGGGGGTGTAATGTATAATGTACAGGGGGTGTAACGTATAATGTACAGGGGGTGTAATGTATAATGTACAGGGGGTGTAATGTATAATGTACAGGGGTGTAACGTATAATGTACAGGGGGTGTAACGTATAATGTACAGGGGTGTTAATGTATAATGTACAGGGTGTAAAGTATAATGTACAGGGGGAGTAATGTATAATGTACAGGGGGTGTAACGTATAATGTACAGGGTATAATATATAATGTACGGGGGTGTAATAATGTACTGGGGGAAAGGGTAATATATAATGTACAGGGGGTGTGGCTTTTGACACATGTTTAGGATCATTATCCATTTGTAGCTCTCATCCCCTTCCTCTCTTAGACTTCAGCTTATTTACAGATAATTTTATGTTTTCATCAAGAGTTTGTTGCAAATTCATTGAATCATTTTTTCCCTCTACCTGTGAAATGTTCCCCGTGCCATTGGCTACATCACAGCTCCAAAGCATGACTGATCCACCCCCATGCTGAATGGTCGGTGAGATGTTCTTTTCCTGTGATTCTGGGCCATTTTTTCCCCACACATACCTGTGATCATTGTGGCCAGACTTCTATTTTATCCTCATCGGGTCACAGGACTTGTTTCCAAAATGCATCAGGTTTGTTTAGATGTTCTTTTGCATATTTCTCAAGCTGAATTTTATGGTGAGGACGCAGGAGAGGTTTTCGTCTGATGACTCTTCCATGAAGGCAATATTTGTGCAGGTGTCTCTGAACACTAGAACAATGTACCACAACTCCAGAGTCTGCTCAATCTTTCTAAAGATCTTTTGCAGTCAAGCGGGGGTTCTGATTTAGCTCTCTAGCAATGCTACGAGCAGCCCTTTCTGAAATGTTGCTTGGTCTTCCACACCTTATCTTGACCTCCACTGTTGCTGGCAATGGCCATTTCTTAATTACATTTCAAACTGAGGAAAGGGAAACTTGAAAACGCTGTGCTCTTCTTATAGCCTTCTCCTGTTTTGTGGCCTCCACCATTTTCACAGTGCTCGGCAGCAGCTTAGAAGAATCCATCGCGGCTGTTTTTTGGCACAAGGTTAAAGGAGGCCGGGATTTTATAAAGCTGGAAATTTGCATCACCTGCTTGCCTTACCTAACGATGATTGTGAAGAAGCCTTAACCCTAACAGGCAAATTAAGGTCTGAAACCTTGGTCCAAGTTATCTGAGCACAGAAATCTCCAAGGGTGCCCAAACTTTTACATAGCACTGTATGTGTAGGACGCGTGTATAGCACATAGTGTAGTATGTAATGATTACGGGGTGTGACTGTGTATACATAGCACTGTATGTGTAGAACGCGTGTATAGCTCATAGTGCAGTGTGTAATGATTACGGGGTGTGACTGTATACATAGCACTGTATGTGTAGGACGCGTGTATAGCACATAGTGCAGTGTGTAATGATTATGGGGTGTGACTGGGCATACATATCACTGTATGTGTAGGACGCGTGTATAGCACATAGTGCAGTGTGTAATGATTACGGGGTGTGACTGTATACATAGCACTGTATGTGTAGGACGCGTGTATAGCACATAGTGCAGTGTGTAATGATTATGGGGTGTGACTGGGCATACATAGCACTGTATGAGTAGGATGCGTGTATAGCACATAGTGCAGTGTGTAATGATTACGGGGTATGACTGTTATACATAGCACTGTATGTGTTGGACGCGTGTATAGCACATAGTGCAGTGTGTAATTGTGTGGCCCAGCTGCGCTTGGTACACATGTTCCCAGGAGAATGCACAGCAAAGGTAATTACAAAACCTGATATTCATTCACACACACACTTCCCAGTATTGCCACCAGAGGGAACCTTAGACTATTTAAGGGTGTGGGAGACGTAGCAGTGAGGTCATTCCAGACTGGTGTTCAGTCTAGTCAGAGCTCAGTCTGAGCTAGAGAGACGGAGATTTCCTGGCAGATGAGACAGAAGCAGAAAGATTGCAAGCTGTTTACCTCAGAACAGATTGACTGCTAGTACCCTATGCATGTGGAAAGTGACTCTCAGAGCGAGCATGAAATCAGTCCGACGGAAGGTCCTGATAGCCACTCTGGACAGAGTCTTTGAAGGATAGAAGGAAGGGGACTACAGTTATTATAACAACGAGTCAACTGAGAAACGGTCAGTGAGCTGTGGAAGGAAAGAAGCTGATGACTACACCTACTGCTACCCGTGCTTATGTTAAGGGTGAGAGTAGGGCGACGGGCGAGTGGTGACTAAAGGAAAGAGTGCCATAGGTGACATAGCACCTCCACTCTGCTAACCGGACACCGGGTCCGAAGACTTGCTAGAACCTTCACGGCTAGTGGGAGAAACACCGGAATCCCTGCTTGACTTCCAGTCGCAGAGGGGCCCTATAGTGCTGATACGTAACCGGGGTCAGGGAGAACAGGAGTCGGGCCTGATCAGCTATAGACTGAGTTCTTGCCAAAAGAAGGCTCCACCACAATGTCGGCCGGGCGTAGCTGTTCTATACAGAGTTGAACTTCGCTTCATGCAGGTTGGAAACTCACACACATTAAGAAGTAAGGAGGCCTTTAACCTACTCAGTGATTACCTGGATGTGCATCCTCCACCCTGAGCAGCTTCCCGGGACATACCTGCAAATACTACCAGTAAAGGTATGGAAAGAGACTGATTTGTGTGTGTCTGCCTTATTACCCTGCACCGCCATATACTTAGAGGGACTAATCTCACCTGTGGGAGACTTAACATCTTGCTGCCCAGTAACAACCCCTCTGAGGATTAACCCTGCAGCGCTGGTCACCTTGATCAGAAACCACAGGTGGCGTCACGAACTATTACTACAATCCCCTGTAAATATCCCCCTTTGAATGAGCGCCCAGGGCAACGGACCGAGCTGTGCTACTTGTGACATTCCCCATAGACTTCAACGGGCTCGGTGCCGAGTACCCCATAAGCCCTGGTACCGTGTGTTGTGCGACTTATAATGATTACGGGGTGTGACTTTGTATACATAGCACTGTATGTGTAGGACGCGTGTATAGCACATAGTGCAGTATGTAATGATTATGGGGTGTGACTGGGCATACATAGCACTGTATGAGTAGGATGCGTGTATAGCACATAGTGCAGTGTGTATTGATTACGGGGTGTGACTTTGTATACATAGCACTGTATGTGTAGGACGCGTGTATAGCACATAGTGCAGTGTGTAATGATTACGGGGTGTGACTTTGTATACATAGCACTGTATGTGCAGGGCGCGTGTATAGCACATAGTGTAGTGTGTAATGATTACGGGGTGTGACTGTATACATAGCACTGTATGTGTAGGACGCGTGTACACGCCATAGTGCAGTGTGTAATGATTACGGGGTGAGACCTGGAGTACCTGAACAAGAATGAAGTGCTTAACCAGAGTCAGCATGGGTTTGTAACTAATAAGTCATGTCAGAATAACTTAATTTCCTTCTATGACAGAATCACTGACTGGGTGGATCAGGGAAATGCTGTAGATATATTATATCTTGACTTCAGCAAAGCATTTGACAAAGTATCTCACACAATCCTTATTGAAAAAATGACTAAGTATGGAATGGACAAGGCAACTGTTAGGTGGATTCATAACTGGCTTAGTGATAGGACCCAAAGAGTGGTCGTAAATGGCTGCACATCCAGTTGGAAGAATGTCTCAAGTGGGGTACCACAAGGCTCTGTTTTGGGCCCTGTATTGTTCAACATCTTTATCAATGATTTAGATGAAGGAATTGTGGGTAAACTGATCAAATTTGCTGATGACACAAAGCTAGGAGGGATAGCTAATACTAGAGAAGAGAGAGAGAGGATTCAAAAAGATATAAATAAACTGGAGCAGTGGGCAGCAACTAACAGAATGGATTTTAACAGGGAAAAATGCAAAGTACTACATCTGGGCAAAAAAAAAAAATGAAAAAAGCTTATACAAAATGGGAGGAATAGGGCTAAGTAACAGCACATGTGAAAAAGACTTGGGTATACTAATAGATCACAGACTTAACATGAGTCAACAGTGTGATGCAGCAGCAAAAAAGGCAAATACAATTCTGGGATGTATCAACAGAAGCATACAGTCTAGATCACGTGAGGTCATTATTGCCCTCTACTCCTCTTTGGTCAGACCTCATCTGGAATACTGTGTCCAGTTTTGGGCACCACATTTTAAAAAAGACATCAACAAACTGGAGCAAGTTCAGAGAAGAGCCACCAGAATGGTGACCGGTCTGCAAACCATGTCCTATGAGGAACGGTTACAGGATTTGGGAATGTTTAGCTGCAAAAAAGAAGACTGAGAGGAGACTTAATAGCTGTCTACAAATATCTCAAGGGCTGTCACATTGTATAAGGGTGAGTTTCCATGATCAGGAAATGCTGCATGTTTGGCGCTGTGCGCTGGCGCAGCGCCAAACACGCAGCGTCCAGATGTTACAGCATAGTGGAGGGGATTTCAAGAAATCCCGTCTCCACTATGCGCAAAATTACGCAGGCGGAACACCTGCGTTTACGGACATGCGGCGCGTCTTTTCAGACCGCAGCATGTCCTAGCGTCTTGCGGCGACGGTGCGTCGCCACAACGGAATTTAACACAGGGCTATGTAGCCCTGCGTTATTTCCGGAGGTGTTCCGGAGGTGTCCTGAACACCTCCGGAAATAACGCGCGTCAGAAAGGGGGCGGGGCTTAGACGGAGCGGAGTTTCCGCTCCGTCATATACGCTGTTTCCTGATAGTGGAAACACAGCCGAAGGATCATCTTTATTCTCATTTGCACAAGGAAAGACTAGAAGCAATGGGATGAAACTGAATGGGAGGAGACACAGATTAGATATTAGAAAAATCATTTTGACAGGGTGATCAATGAGTGGAACAGGCTGCCACGAGAGGTGGTGAGTTCTCTTTCAATGGAAGTCTTCACACAGAGGCTGGACAGACATCTGTCTGGGATGATTTAGAGAATCCTGCTTTGAGCAGGGGGTTGGACCAGATGACCCAGGAGGTCCCTTCCAACTCTATCATTCTATGAGACTGTATACATAGCACTGTAGATGTCCGGTTACATTCAGTGCAGGGTGTGTGCGCATCAGATGACAGCAGTGAGGTCTGACACCTGCGGGAGATCTGTGAGAAAGTCACCGTCTTCTATGTGACATGAATTCTTCTATCTCCTGTCCTGTATGACGTTTCTGCCTTCTCTCTGTATACAGTGATGGCAGTGTGAGTGTACGGCCCGTGTTGTGTCTGACTGTCCTGGTTCTGGCGGCTTTCATCTATATATAGCGGCTGTAGGTCCTTTGCAGCATTATGCGCTTTATTTTGGACCTCTTCTGTGCGCTTCATCCTTATTAGATTTTTAAATGTTCCTCCATTTTGTTGGTGAGGCTTCTGGCATTAGTATACATGCACTTTATGTATCTCTCTGTACCTCTATTCTTTCTTAAATTATTAACTGTTCTAACCCCACCCCCATGCCACCCCCACCCCCAATTTCATTATTTGTGCCCTTGTCTCTATCTGTACTGCCTTCCCCTCCTATAAAATGAATACCCTCCCCCCAGTCCCTAGTTTAAAGACTCCTCCAACCTTCTAGCCATTTTCTCCCCCAGCACAGCTGCCCCCTCTCCATTGAGGTGCAGCCCGTCCCTAGCATAGAACCTGTAGCCAACTGAGAAGTCGGCCCAGTTCTCCAGGAACCCAAACCCCTCCTTCCTACACCAATTCTTGAGCCACTTATTAACCTCCCTAATCTCCCGTTGCCTCTCTGGTGTGGCACGTGGTACAGGCAGTATTTCAGAAAATACCACGTTGGAGGTCCTTGCTTTAAGCTTGCAGCGAAATTCCCTGAAATCGTCTTTAAGGACCTTCCACCTGCCTCTAACTTTGTCATTTGTGCCAATGTGCACCATGGCTGCTGGGTCCTCACCAGCCACTCCCAGTAATCTGTCAGCCCGATCAGCGATGTGTCGGACTCGAGCGCCAGGTAGGCAGCACACTGTTCACCAATCCCTTTCTTTGTGACAGATTGCCCTATCTGTTCCCCTAATAATTGAGTCCCCCACTACCAGCACCTGTCTGGCCTGCCCTGCTCTCCTAATTCCCCCCTTACTGGAGCAGACACTCCCCGGCTTTCAGAGGACATGCCTGGCTGCAGCAGTGCTACCCCTGTACTGACAACCCCCTCATCTGCCAACTTAGCAAACTTATTGGGGTGTGCCAGATCAGGACTAGCCTCCCTGGCGCTCTTCCCTCTACCCCGCCTTCTGTCACCCAGCTAGCTACCTCACTGTCCTGCAGCTCCATCCTAGCATCCCCCCCTCATCTATCCCATTGAGCATCTGCTCAGTGAGCAGAAAACTCCTTTCCATATTGTCTATGGAGCTCAGTGTTGCCAGCTGCACATTTAGATCCAGTACCTGGGCTTCCAAATGCACAACGTGCTCACATCTCGCGCAGCAGTGTGCACCCATCGACCGGCTGTTCAAGGACTGCATACATGTGGCAAGATGTGCACTGGATGGCATTGGCAATAGTGGAGCACATTTCCTAATGGGGATTTCACCAGACAGCAAGGATAAGTAAAAATAAATAAAAAGTATTATTAAAATATAACAGCAATTCAGTAATTCCTCCCTTGTCAACTCCCTGAATCCAAAGTCACTGAATCACAAGTCACACACTTACTACTGTTCGCACTTGCGCTCCGTTCACACTCGTTAAGGCAGAAGATTTAAAGAGGTTTTTTTTACCAGCAATCCAACCTACAGCTCAATGCCCTTCCCAGGTGGATGTTGAGTTGTCCTCTGTGATTGAGGACAGTCGGACACGACCTTGCTCCGTATATCGGCAGTTTTCGCAGGAGGTTGCTAGCTTCTCTCTGTTCTGCTTCTCCCGACAGGCCGATGCTCATAGACATGAACAGGGTGTATCGTCAGCCAAACCTGGAGAACTTGGACCAGGCATTCACCGTGGCCGAACGGGAGCTCGGGGTCACCCGACTTCTGGATCCAGAGGGTATGTGCTCACACCCACCCAACCCCAGGCACAACTCGAGATGTCTCTCCTGCGTTGTGTACGCTGTATATGTGCGGAGTGATGTCTCTCCTGCGGTATATACTGTATGTGTGGTGGTGATGTCTCTCCTGCAGTATATGCTGTATGTGTGGCGGTGATGTCTCCTGACATATCATGTTTTTCACCTGTAATGTGGATGTCCCGCAGCCTGATGAGAAATCCATCATCACCTATGTATCCTCGCTTTATGACGCCATGCCACGGGTCCCTGACGTACAGGATGGAGTAAGGGCCAATGTAAGTAGGTGGGTCGTTGGTGCATGGGCAGCCATGTATCATCTGGAGGTTAATGTCTGTGTCCATGCAGGAGCTGGAGCTCAGGTGGCACGAATACTACGAACGGGTGACCATGCTGCTCCAGTGGATCCGACACTACACCGTCATCTTCGAGGAAAAGAGATTCCCTGCCAGCTATGAGGAGATTGAGGTACGAGCTACGACCCTCTGGACAACCCTCTGGGGGGATAGTGGAGAAATATCAGGGTGTAGTAGTTGGCTTGGCGAGTGACATGCTCTATAACAGTGTTGTAACTTGCACTGGCAGGTGATATGCTGTATATCGGGTTGTTGTAGTTGGCTTTGGCGAGTGATATGCTCTATAACTGTGTTGTAGCTGGCTCTGATGGGTGACATTGTATTTCTGGGTGTTGTGGCTGGCTCTGATGGGTGATATGGTATATATCTGGGTGTTGTGACTGGCTCTGGTGGGTGACATGGTGTATATCTGGGTATTGTGGCTGGCTCTGGTGGGAGACATTGTGTATATCTGGGTATTGTGGCTGGCTCTGGTGGGTGACATGATGTATATCTGAGTGTTGTGGCTGGCTCTGGTGGGAGACATTGTGTATATCTGGGTGTTGTGGCTGGCTCTGGCGGGTGACATGTGTATATCTGGTGTTGTGGACTGGCTCTGGTGGGAGACATTGTGTATATCTGGGTATTTTGGCTGGCTCTGGTGGGTGACATGATGTATATCTGGGTGTTGTGACTGGCTCTGATAAGTGACATGGTGTATATCTTGGTGTTGTGGCTGGCTCTGACGGGTGACATGATCTATATCTGGGTGTTGTGACTGGCTCTGATAAGTGACATGGTGTATATCTTGGTGTTGTGGCTGGCTCTGACGGGTGACATTGTGTATATCTGGGTGTTGTGGCTGGCTCTGACGGGTGACATGATGTATATCTGGATGTTGTGACTGGCTCTGGTGGGTGACATGGTGTATATCTGGGTGTTGTGACTGGCTCTGGTGGGTGACATGGTGTATATCTGGGTGTTGTGGCTGGCTCTGGTGGGTGACATGGTGTATGTCTGGTTATTGTGGCTGGCTTTGGTGGGTGACATGGTGTATATCTTGGTATTGTGACTGGCTCTGGCGGGTGACATGGTGTATATCTGGGTGTTGTGACTGGCTCTGGTGGGTGACATGGTGTATATCTGGGTGTTGTGACTGGCTCTGGCGGGTGACATGGTGTATATCTGGGTGTTGTGGCTGGCTCTGGTGGGTAACGTGGTGTATATCTGGGTATTGTGGCTTGCTCTGAAGAGTGACATTGTGTATATCTGGGTGTTGTGACTGGCTCTGGAGAGTAACATGGTGTATATCTGGGTGTTGTGGCTGGCTCTGTTGGGTGACGTGTATATCTGGGTATTGTGGCTGGCTCTGGCGGGTGACATGTTGTATATCTGGGTGTTGTGGCAGGCTCTGGCGGGTGACATGTTGTATATCTGGGTGTTGTGGCTGGCTCTGGTGGGTGACATGGTGTATATCTGGGTGTTGTGGCAGGCTCTGGAGAGTAACATGTTGTATATCTTGGTGTTGTGGCTAGCTCTGGCGGGTGACGTGTATATCTGGGTGTTGTGACTGGCTCTGGTGGGTGACGTGTATATCTGGGTGTTGTGACTGGCTCTGGTGGGAGACATTGTGTATATCTGGGTGTTGTGGCTGGCTCTGGTTGGTGACATGGTGTATATCTGGGTATTGTGGCTGGCTCTGGTGGGTGACATGATGTATATCTGGGTATTGTGGCTGGCTCTGGTGGGTGACATGATGTATATCTGGGTGTTGTGGCTGGCTATGATGGGTGACGTGTATATCTTATTGTGGCAGGCTCTGGTGGGTGACATGGTATATATCTGGGTATTGTGACTGGTTCTGGTGGGTGACGTGTATATCTGGGTGTTGTGGCTGGCTCTGGTTGGTGACATGGTGTATATCTGGGTGTTGTGGCTGGCTCTGGTGGGTGACGTGTATATCTGGGTGTTGTGGCAGGCTCTGGTGGGTGACATGGTATATATCTGGGTATTGTGACTGGTTCTGGTGGGTGACGTGTATATCTGGGTGTTGTGGCTGGCTCTGGTTGGTGACATGGTGTATATCTGGGTGTTGTGGCTGGCTCTGGTGGGTGACGTGTATATCTGGGTGTTGTGGCAGGCTCTGGTGGGTGACATGGTGTATATCTGGGTATTGTGACTGGCTCTGGTGGGTGACATGATGTATATCTGGGTGTTGTGGCTGGCTCTGGAGAGTGACATGGTGTATATCTGGGTGTTGTGACTGGTTCTGGTGGGTGACGTGTATATCTGGGTGTTGTGGCTGGCTCTGGTTGGTGACATGATGTATATCTGGGTGTTGTGGCTGGCTCTGGTGGGTGACGTGTATATCTGGGTGTTGTGGCAGGCTCTGGTGGGTGACATGGTGTATATCTGGGTATTGTGCCTGGCTCTGGTGGGTGACATGATGTATATCTGGGTGTTGTGGCTGCCTCTGGTGGGTGACATGGTGTATATCTGGGTGTTGTGACTGGCTCTGATGGGTGATATGGTGTATATCTGGGTATTGTGGCTGGCTCTGGCGGGTGACATGGTGTATATCTGGGTGTTGTGACTGGCTCTGGCGGGTGACATGGTGTATATCTGGGTGTTGTGACTGGCTCTGATGAGTAACAGTATTCTGGTGTGTATGCTGGGTGATATCGGTGTTGTGACTGGCTCTGGTGGGTGACATGTATATCTGGGTGTTGTGACTGGCTCTGGCGGGTGACATGGTGTATATCTGGGTGTTGTGACTGGCTCTGATGAGTGACATGGTGTATATCTGGGTGTTGTGACTGGCTCTGGTGGGTGACATGTTGTATATCTGGGTGTTGTGACTGGCTCTGGTGAGTGAAATGGTGTATATCTGGGTGTTGTGACTGGCTCTGGTGAGTGACATGGTGTATATCTGGGTGTTGTGACTGGCTCTGGTGAGTGACATGGTGTATATCTGGGTGTTGTGACTGGCTCTGATGAGTGACATGGTGTATATCTGGGTGTTGTCACCCACCAGAGCCAGTCACAACACCCAGAAATACACCATGTCACCCGCCAGAGCCTGCCACAACACCCAGATATACACCATGTCACCCGCCAGAGCCAGTCACAACACCCAGATATACAACATGTCACCCAGCAGAGCCAGTCACAACACCCAGAAATACACCATGTCACCCGCCAGAGCCAGCCACAACACCCAGAAATACACCATGTCACCCGCCAGAGCCAGTCACAACACCCAGAAATACACCATGTCATCCGCCAGAGCCAGTCACAACACCCAGATATACAACATGTCACCCGCCAGAGCCAGTCACAACACCCAGATATACACAATGTCTCCCACCAGAGCCAGTCACAACACCCAGATATACACGTCACCCGCCAGAGCCAGTCACAACACCCAGATATACACAATGTCTCCCACCAGAGCCAGTCACAACACCAAGATATATACCATGTCACCCATCATAGCCAGCCACAACACCAAGATATACACCATGTCACCCGCCAGAGCCAGTCACAATACCCAGATATACAACATGTCACCCACCAGAGCCAGTCACATGTTGTATATCTGGGTGTTGTGACTGGCTATGATGGGTGACATGGTGTATATCTTGGTGTTGTGGCTGGCTATGATGGGTGACATGGTATATATCTTGGTGTTGTGACTGGCTCTGGTGGGAGACATTGTGTATATCTGGGTGTTGTGACTGGCTCTGGCGGGTGACGTGTATATCTGGGTGTTGTGACTGGCTCTGGTGGGTGACATAGTGTATATCTGGGTGTTGTGACTGGCTCTGGCGGGTGACATGGTGTATATCTGGGTATTGTGGCTGGCTCTGGCGGGTGACATGGTGTATTTCTGGGTATTGTGACTGGCTCTGGTGGGTGACATGTATATCTGGGTGTTGTGACTGGCTCTGGCGGGTGACATGGTGTATTTCTGGGTGTTGTGACTGGCTCTGGCGGGTGACATGGTGTATTTCTGGGTGTTGTGACTGGCTCTGGTGGGTGACATGTTGTATATCTGGGTGTTGTGACTGGCTCTGGCGGGTGACATGGTGTATTTCTGGGTATTGTGACTGGCTCTGGTGGGTGACATGTTGTTTATCTGGGTGTTGTGACTGGCTCTGGTGGGTGACATGTTGTTTATCTGGGTGTTGTGACTGGCTCTGGTGGGTGACATGTTGTATATCTGGGTGTTGTGACTGGCTCTGGTGGGTGACATGGTGTATATCTGGGTGTTGTGGCTGGCTCTGGCAGGTGACATGGTGTATTTCTGGGTGTTGTGACTGGCTCTGGTGGGTGACATGTTGTATATCTGGGTGTTGTGACTGGCTCTAGTGGGTGACATGGTATATATCTGGGTGTTGTGACTGGCTCTGGTGGGTGACATGTTGTATATCTGGGTGTTGTGACTGGCTCTGGTGGGTGACATGGTGTATATCTGGGTGTTGTGACTGGCTCTGGCGGGTGACATGGTATATATCTGGGTGTTGTGACTGGCTCTGGTGGGTGACATGTTGTATATCTGGGTGTTGTGACTGGCTCTGGTGGGTGACATGGTGTATATCTGGGTGTTGTGGCTGGCTCTAGTGGGTGACATGGTGTATATCTGGGTGTTGTGACTGGCTCTGGCGGGTGACATGGTATATATCTGGGTGTTGTGACTGGCTCTGGTGGGTGACATGTTGTATATCTGGGTGTTGTGACTGGCTCTGGTGGGTGACATGGTGTATATCTGGGTGTTGTGACTGGCTCTGGTGGGTGACATGGTATATATCTGGGTGTTGTGACTGGCTCTAGTGGGTGACATGGTATATATCTGGGTGTTGTGACTGGCTCTAGTGGGTGACATGGTGTATATCTGGGTGTTGTGACTGGCTCTGGCGGGTGACATGGTGTATATCTGGGTGTTGTGACTGGCTCTGGCGGGTGACATGGTATATATCTGGGTGTTGTGACTGGCTCTGGTGGGTGACATGTTGTATATCTGAGTGTTGTGACTGGCTCTAGTGGGTGACATGGTGTATATCTGGGTGTTGTGACTGGCTCTAGTGGGTGACATGGTATATATCTGGGTGTTGTGTGCTGGCGTCTAGTGGGTGACATGGTGTATATCTGGGTGTTGTGACTGGCTCTGGTGGGTGACATGGTGTATATCTGGGTGTTGTGACTGGCTCTGGGGGTGACATGGTATATATCTGGGTGTTGTGACTGGCTCTGGTGGGTGACATGTTGTATATCTGAGTGTTGTGACTGGCTCTAGTGGGTGACATGGTGTATATCGGGTGTTGTGACTGGCTCTGATGGGTGACATGCTGTGTATGGAGATGTGAGTTGGCCTGGCAGTGATTCATGCAGGGTTGTAGCAGGATGTGTGACTGATGAGAACGTTGTGGTCGGGCACAAGTCTGCACATCCTGTGATCAGATGAGACTGCACCGCTTGTTATGAGATTGTTGGAGAACAGCGCCTTGTGACATTAATAATCTGATATTCACAGTCCCTACATAGCACCTCTGTCATCACAGTCCCTACATAGCACCTCCGTCATCACAGTCCCTACATAGCACCTCTGTCATCACAGTCCCTACATAGCACCTCTGTCATCACAGTCCCTACATAGCACCTCTGTCATCACAGTCCCTACATAGCACCTCTGTCATCACAGTCCCTACATAGCACCTCGTCATCACAGTCCCTACATAGCACCTCTGTCATCACAGTCCCTACATAGCACCTCTGTCATCACAGTCCCTACATAGCACCTCTGTCATCACAGTCCCTACATAGCACCTCTGTCATCACAGTCCCTACATAGCACCTCTGTCATCACAGTCCCTACATAGCACCTCTGTCATCACAGTCCCTACATAGCACCTCTGTCATCACAGTCCCTACATACACCTCTGTCATCACAGTCCCTACATAGCACCTCTGTCATCACTGTCCCTACATAGCACCTCTGTCATCACAGTCCCTACATAGCACCTCTGTCATCACAGTCCCTACATAGCACCTCTGTCATCACAGTCCCTACATAGCACCTCTGTTATCACAGTCCCTACATAGCACCTCTGTCATCACAGTCCCTACATAGCACCTCTGTCATCACAGTCCCTACATAGCACCTCTGTCATCACAGTCCTACATACACTCTGTCATCACAGTCCCTACATACACCTCTGTCATCACAGTCCTACATACCACCTCTGTCATCACAGTCCCTACATAGCACCTCTGTCATCACAGTCCCTACATAGCACCTCTGTCATCACAGTCCCTACAT